>JAVQJD010056459.1:0-14988 GCA_036023655.1 Nannoperca australis
AACGTGAACTGAGTTGAGTGGAGACAAAAATAGGCAAGTTCATTGTATTTTCTTATTAAAGGACAATTACGCTGTATTACAAATGGCTCTTAGTTTTGTGGTTTTGGCCATCATTTCCATCACTTATGAGAACATTGTACTCAGCAAGTATTTGCTGACGTCTGGGCAGATGGTGACATCGCTAAAATAAAGTCCGGCAGCGCTAAACACACGAGCAATCAGACTATTAGACAGGCTGTGAAAATCTGTTACATTGCCATTAACTTAACATCATCTGTGAAGGTAACGTCATTTGAGGTTTCACACGTAGTTTCGCCACTGAAATGTTCCACAGCAACTTCAAACATGTTTAACATTTGGCGAGCTAGATGGCAAGGCAAATGTATAACATGGGTAGGCCGTGGCCATAAAGCGATGCACATGGTCGGCAACAATACTCAGCTGGGCTGTGGCAGTTAAACTATGCTTAATTGGTATTCTGGGGCCTAATGTGTGCCAATAAAATGCTCCCGGAACCGTTGACACGTGGCAGTATGGATCCATGGATTCATGTCTCTGACCCCACCATCTGCATGGCTGCAGGAATCAAGAGTCATCAGGCCAGATGATGTCTTTCCATTCTACTAGTGTCCAGTTTTAGCCACTGTCTGGTTTTGCCGACTGAAGCCTCAGTTTCCTGTTGTTAGATGGAAGTGGAACCCTGTGTGGCCCAGCCACATGTACATTCAGAGATGCTCTTCCACATAGCACCGTTGTAACCCGGGGTTATTCAAGTCACAGCCACCTTCCTGTCAGCTTGGACGTGTCTGGCTGTTCTGCTCCGACCTCCTCATTAACAGGTCGTCTTCGCCTGCAGAACTGCTCTACGTACTGTTGTGCATGAAAGTCCCAGGAGATCAGCAGTTCACCAACAATCATTCCACAGTCAAAGTAACATAGACCTCACTTTGGTGTTTGATCTGAACAACAACTGAACCTCTCGACCTGAGTTGATGCCACATGGTTGGCTGATTAGATATTAGAGTGCATTATGGTTGTTCTCAGATTAGTTATTGTTTATTTGTTAGACAGCTTTGCTTTTTGCCAAAGCAAGAATATCTCTCCTGGAAAGAGGAATAACTAAAACAACGTTGCGTTGGGTTAAAAAAAATGTGACAGTAAAAGTCATGGGCATGTTTGGTGTCTGGGTTCAATGCCTGTGCATGGCTGGTAAAAAAAATTTAGCTGTTTGAAATTCAAGGACTAGTACCCAGAATATGTTTTTGGATGTACACAATGATGTACTTACAGGGGAGGATGGAGATCCACGATTTGTGAGTCCAGCATTGTCTGAACAGGCTGCTCGCTCGCTGTTGTGTAGGAGACAGTTTATGCTTCACAATGTCTTATTGGGATTTATAAGTACACTCTTCAAGGCGAATTCACAAAAGGGTTGCACAATTAGGAAAAAGAAGATTCTGTGTAGTTCTCTAAGCACCCACAAAAGGTAAAATTCACCAACACCAGCGCTAACAGCCACACGCAGTTAGAGGGAAAATTATCAAAAGTGTCATGCCCAGACTTTACAGCGATCATGGCAGCTGTGACTGTAGACGGGCGAAGGCATCACAGTTGCAAAATGATGTGCAATTCATGGTGCTATCAGCAGCTGCAATGCATGATTTGTGAATCTGCACGTTTGTCTGTCTACATGCTTTCCTGTCAGTGTCTGCAGGTGATGCTAGGATTAAAGTGCCAAAATGGAAAATCTTCACTGGGGGCTTCTCTTCTTCTCTTGCAATTGCATATGGTGAATTGGGCAGATAGACCTGTTGTATCGTCCATAAAGACGTTGCCTAGTACAGCACAGCTTTAAGTCGTGTAAAAGCAACCTTCTCCTATTGCATGACCACTGGAGACTACTAAAAACATTGCTTCCTCTCTTCAAATTTGAATGTAACCAAGTAAACAGTGTATTTTCTGTCCCTTTAAAGTAAAGAGTCTAGTCAATCCTTTTAAGATCCTCGTGCTTGATTGTTCTCACTGGCACTTGACGCTGTCCTACCTCGTATCAGAACAAGGGAGATTTGGTGTCTGTGATGGAGGGAATGCGAAAGAGCAGCAGAGAAACCGTCAGCGGCTGCAGCCTTACTCATGTGAATACCGATTTGACTCCAGCTTACCTCTGGGACGCCTGCAGCAAGCCAATTACCAAGCCTCAGTCCCAGAAAGAGAGACAGAAACACTGTTTGACTGAAGCAAAGAATACATTGCAGCCCCAGTTCTGGCTTCAGCTCCAATTCCACCCTGTTATTCATTTACCACAAAATCTAACAGCACCTGGCCATCTCCTCTTTAGTATTTCTCACTTCTCCGCCTTCCTCCAAGCACCTTGATTCCACAAAAGACTACAGGCTATGAGTGCAGCACCAGAAAGGGTGGAAGAAAAGGGATAAAAGCGGTTGCTAAATAATCCCATTTAACTCTGAAATGTGCACTGCTGCTTTTATTCTTGACACACAGCGAGCAGGCCCGGTTCAAGCCGAGTGTGGGTTGAATTGGCAAATAGAGTAAGCAGAGAGGGAGAGAGACATGTTTTGAAATGAGGCTTGAAAGGCAGCCCAGTTTGCAGCTTAGGGAATCACTAAATGTCTGCTGGGAAGGATGGAGAGAGGGAGAGAGAGAGAGAGGGAGAGAGATCGGTAGAGGAAATGTAAGAGCGGAAAGAAGTGGAGTGGATGGAGGGAGCAGGAGCTGGCGAGGTTATGAAAGGTACAGTTAAAGAAGGGGAGAAAAGAGAAGGAAGGAAGGAGGGTCAGTGTACATAAAACTGCAGGAAGTGAAGAAAAAAAGATGAAGGGAAGGACAGAGGAAAAAAGAGAAACCCTGTCCATACTCCTCCACTCCGCAAAAAAGGAAGAGTGGATGTGAAAAATCCAGAGATGAGGAAACAGCCTGCTGTGAAATATTTCCTCAGCCATCTCAGCAGTTTCTCTCAGCTCATTAGGAGTTAGAAAAGGTAAATCCAGGCATGATCTATTTCCCCCCCTCTTTGATCTTCTCGTCTTCTTATATCCCTCTTCTTCCTCCCTGTCCCATCTAAGCTGGCAACTGTGATTACATCTTGGGTTTTTGATCAAGTGGATTTTGGTAGTGAGTTTTGCTGCCGGATTCCTGACGAGGTTCTATTTTTCTTCTGATTCCTGTTGTCTTAAAGAAGCTGTGAGAACTCTGGGTTTGATCTGAATACGTTGTTTTGACAGTAACCACATGAGTGAAATTCTGCATCCCTGAATTGACTTAGTTTCTGTCAAGCCAAATAAATAGGTGTTCATCTTACACCTGAGCTCTGAAGCACAACACAGAGGATGACATGCAGTAAAGGTCTTGTGCTTGGTTTTCTCAGGTGAAGCAGACCTGGATGCTGTTTGTGAGGCCTCCCTGCCCTACCTGAGCTGTAGACAGCCCATCAGACTGCAAGAGGCCGGCCTAAGGTAAACCCATGTCCAAGCCCACTGCAGAGATGTAAAGTAACTAAGTACTTGAGAACAACTTTAAAGTTATTTACTTGAGTCTTTCCATGTTATGCTAATTTTGTACATTTTACTGCACTTCATTTATTTGACTGCTGTAGTTACTGTTTACTTTGCTGATTTTACATATAAAACCTCAACTTGTCCAGCTCCAATATAAGAGGCATGTGTACATGCAGTATTTCACACCAGAACATATTGTGTGTGTCCTTACGGCCTAATACATGCGTTGAATTCATGTTCTTCCTCAATTTTATGAGGAAGGAATAATAAAACAAATAATTAGTTTTATTATTGATTAATCTGCCAATGATTTTCTTGGATTATCCATGAATCTATATAGTCTATAAAATGTCCAAAAATAATGACATCACAGTTTCCTGAAGCTCAAGGGGACGTCTTCAAATTGTTTCTTTTTATCTGACAAACAGTCCAAAACTCAAATGTATTGAATTTAGTCAGATAAGAGAAAGAAAATTGAAGCTAGAACCAGAGAATGTGTGTAAAAATGATACAATGATTACCAACATTGCTGTCAATTAAGTTTCCGGCTGACTAATTGATTAATCAGCTTATGGTTTCTGCTCTACTCTAGTTTTTTTTATTTTATATTTGACAATGATAATGTTTGATCTATTTCTGAGAAGATAGACCTTGGTTAGGATAGAAACTGTCCAGAGTTGGATTAGGGAGGGCTGTGTCCAACCATTTCTGTAATATTCCGATGACCGACTTTCACGCCCATATCATGTGTACATCCAAGTGCAACACTATGAATGTCTTCCAAGAGAGACTGAAAATGTGCACTTGTTCTGATCGATTATTCCCCGGTGCTTAGGTACTTTCCTTTGTAGAAGGAATAAAAACAACCTGAAGGTAAAAGGCAGTGTTGAGCTAATGAGCTTATAGTCAAACTGCAGGACTGCACAGTAAAGCAAGTGAACCCGCTGTGTTCTGCTCAGTCTGTCACTTTGGATTACAGGAAGGTGTTTTTCCATAACACAGATAGTGTGCACCCTAACAAAATACAGCCCAGAGCTGATCCTCTTCCCATGTGTCTTCCACTCCTCTCCACAGCGTTTTTCGACACTTGATCCAGGTGGATCCGGATGCCCTCTGGTTTACTCTGAATGAGTTGCACTGCCCGTGCTCCTACGTCCCGCCCCACCCCGACCTCCAGCCCGTACGTCTGAACGGAATGGGTCGACCGAGAGACGAGTACTCGGACAACGTGCTGACCCTGCTGAGGGAGGAGTTTGGCTCGGTTGTTGAGACAGTCAAGCAGCCGGTCAGCTAGTGAGATAGTGATCGACAGTAGTGACGGACGGCTTATTGAACCACTGATTCCAACAAGTCAATTAAGTGAAAGAAAATCTGAAGGTTGTGCGATAAAACAGCCGTCAGATACGACTGTGATAACCTTCATGCTGTGCACAGCTCTGATAAGCAGCAGGGTACAAAGGGAAAGTGCTGTTCACTCTCCTGCTGCAGCTGTAGAAACTAGGAACACTTGAGGTTTCTTCTATATTAAGAGATGTGCAGTGACTCATGTTTTTTTATTTCATTTGAAGGCACTGAAATAAACTGTATACGCAAATGTCATGCTATTTCTTTTCATGTTAATTCTTTATTGTCTTAAAAAAACCTTATTCCCTAACTTACCCTGCTGTTGTGAATAATTTAACCTGTAGTTTCAGAGAAGTTCTGAACACATTGGGACTTTAATACAGATTAAGTTGGCTGTTGGTGACCCAGAAAAAGAGATTTATTGGGACCCTGAAACATTCGTGATCACCAAAATACTCCAATTATTAAAAATAATTTCATTATGTGTTGCAGTCAAACCTCGGGGTGTTCAGTGTTCACTTGAGAACAGGGCTATCAAGCCTCAATCGTTAATGGTACCAAGTAAAATGTGTCTGTAGCACTGAAAATTAAAATGCTCCAATGTCTGGCCAGATTCATTATTATTTATTATTATAAGTCTCCGGTGATGTGACTTGAGTCAGGAGGAGTTTAATGCTAATTCAGTGGAGTACTATGTTCATCACACAGCAGTTTCCATTTTAAATCACAACGTGGTCAATTTTAGACTTTGATTTAAGCATAGTTCTTGTTTGTGTTCTAAAAACATTGAACATCATCTTATTTTGTTAAATGACAAAAAGGGTTTTGTATGCTGACATTGAGTACGTAAGTAAGTAAGGAGTAAATAATGTAAAGTGATTCTCAGCCTTAATAGAGATTCCTTACAAATAAATGTCTTTTTTTTTATTAAACAGTATCAAATTAATAAAATGGGCAAAATGTATGTGGGCCTTTATTTATCATAGTTTTTATAGTAGATGAAAAGATGGATGGTTCAGGCTCAAGTATCAGCTGGTAATATTACATTTTATTTTATTTTTGTCAACAATTTCCATGAATAGACTGAAACCAGTAACGAATTGATCCTACTGACAAGTATTATCTGTGTACCAAAGTGATATAACTCTGCCATAGAGCTCATTTGTCCTCCAAAATCTATTAAAAACACGTTAATGAGCCAACATGGTTGTTGTGATGAATGTGGCCACTTTATTTCTAGTCAATCCCACATACAACAAACCAAATCCAGGGCCGAACATAGAAAAACAATTTACTAAAAGCTACGGTTCTGTTTTGGGATTTTATTTTGCCTTTTCTAAAAAATGTAATACTATATTCATGATTGTGTTTTTAAAATGTACATCTTCAACTGGAACCAAAGAGCATGGGGTCAAGTGCTGCTCACAGGGTAGGGATTTAATTTAATGGATTTCTGTTGCAATAAGAAAAGTATAGACTGAAACCATCCTCATCCTTTAATAATACAATGGCAGGAATAGCTATACAGAAGATGGAGGAACCCTGCCCCATTAGGGGATGCCCTCACTAACCTTTCTGCTCTGCTGGCTGCCACGCGTCAGCTTGAAAGGACCAGGGTGCACCAGGTGTGTAACTATGGGCTAACTGAAAGCCTCATGACTGGGATACTGGTCAATCAATCATTGTACCTGTTATCACTCAGGGACTCTACATGGTTCTAGAGATGTTTAAATGAAGGAAACAGGAAGCCCCTTTCATTATCGCATCAGTGCCTCCCCACCTCATCGCTCCATAATGAATGTATGAGCCTCCTAGTGTGGGGAAACGAGATCACCACGTGTTTTGTATTTAGCTGGTCTGGCTCAACGGTAGCGAGCGCAGCACAGCGCCTCTTTATCTCATCCTGGGCTGTTGCTATTTATCCTGCTGCCAGTGCTGACAATAGCACCATTAGTCATCAGCAGCAGTGGGAGGGGGCTTTGGCAGCACCTATTACACACAGACAACTGCCTAATATCGTTTCTCCTTAATGCACACGGACAGACACAAGTGAACAAGCACCCACAACTACCCTTTTAGATACAGATGTGTGGGGACGGTTCGAGGGCGGTCTACATGAAAGCGAAGCTTATTGTGGCGTTTACCTTTTTACGTCTCTAAATCAGTGAGGAAATTACCATAGATTCCCTGTTATTTCATATACAATTTATTTCATTTGATAAAGCCATACACTTAGTGTGAGACCAAACATTCTAGAAGAAATGTACATTTTCCCTCCTTTTTAACAGGATCTCTTTTTTACAAAACATCAAATCAAAGTTACCCGTTGAGAAAAACAATCCCACTCATCGCTCGTCCTTTCACTGAAGCACCCTCTCAGTTTACAGAGACCGCCAACAGTAACGGTGGAGCTGTAGTTGCTCTGATGGATAATACAGCACAGAAGCAAAGCCACTCATGGCCTTGAGACACAGATTATATTTTGAGGCAGTATGGACAGCCAATTCCAGTGTTTCACTAACAACATTTTCCTCTTCTTGCCCTCACTGCTCAAGGCTTTATTCAATATGGTACCAGCATTCAATTAGTCTCATTTGATACCTTCAGCGTGAAGTATTGTCCTGCGCTTCACACAAGTATCTAAGCAAAGAGATGATCACCGAGTTACAAAACTGATAGAAGTAAAATGGCCTCTCAAACCTTTTCAGACCGAGTACCAACCAACACAAAATCAATCCCACGTTCAAGCTCATTAAAACACAGTAACACTCATGTTTGTGGACCTCCACATAGAGTACAGTAGTTTAAGAAACACTGCTTAAGTACTAAGATACATTAGGGAAACCCCTTTCTGAGCAGCTATGAAGGTAATGTGTCATTCATCTGTCTGTACATCACTTCTGGAGAGCAGTAAAGCAAAGATCTCTAACAATTTTTTTTTTTTAATTCAGAACAGAATGGATTTCTTTAATAACTAACACACTGTCTTTGTGTATGGTTGGTTGCAAAAGTTTTTAAGAAAATGACTCAACATGCACTTTATATCATATTATACAGTCATATATACAGAGTGGATTAGAGGCTTGTAGTGGAGAGGATTGAGGCTTTTTAAATGATTGATGAGCACTGGGCCGGAGCATTGGAATAAGGGAACTAAGCTGGGATAGGGATACAGCACTGCTCTTCCCAAAAAGTACCTTGCACCAAATTTCCAATTTCTTCCAATGATTTATTGTCAGAGTGGATTCAGAGGCACGCCAAGTCACATTTTGATCCTATCATGGCTTTCCCAACAGGTGGAGTCCACATGAAACAACTCGATTGGTTTCTTTCAGTCTGAACAGCCATGAACGGATCAAACCTGCGGGACAAGGGGTGAACAAAAATCACATTTTCTGTGCAAATTCATAAACTCAAAAGCGCTGCAGGGGAAATACAGCCTGTGATGTGCTTTGTTTGAATTGTGGACACTTTCCACTCCACACTGCCACTGTATTTACTCCAACTCAAATTAAGTGAGGCCGTATATGTCCTTGATGAGCACTGCTGCTCTTGGGACCTTGATGAATTCCTGCTGAAGAAAGCATGTTTCTTTCTCCCTGCGAGTAAACACACAATAACTTTCAGGTATATACAGATTTTGCACCATATTCATGTCCATTATTTGAATACAAAAAGACGCAACGAAGCTAGTGCTCTAGGTATAAAGCTAAGGAATCAGACATGACAACATTTCCAGGAAATAATCACTCACAGTTGAGTTTCATTCGGTGCACTCTCAGAATAATAAGGAACCTTTTCTTTTACCAGACATGGACCCAGTTTCAAAAGGTATAATATTATCCTTTTGTTCTGAGAGTGAATCAAATGAGAGAGTAAGGCAGTGGAAGAAGCATGAGCATGAAAGCAGGGTTGTGTTATTTACAGTATCTAAAGTACAAGAGTGGAACAGAGCATGGGTTAATAGTAAGACAAGTCTTTTTTTTGTCTTTGCTGAGAACAGAAACAGTGGAGCTGCTTAGGTCTACGTCACCCCTTGCTGAATGTCATGAGGCCAGGCTTTACAGAGGGTGAGCAGTCCAAATCAGACCCCTGCACAGCAAGAAAAAGCTACATTCCCATCAGAGTTTACAGCACTGCATTCTGTATGAGCCATTCTGAACATTTCTATGGATTCTGGATTTGTGCACGGGCTTGTACTATGTGGGAAGAATAGCTTTTTATGCTGTGACACACATGTTATGCAATCCTTGTGTAATCTATCACTCAGGTGTAATGAAGCGACATCTACAGCGTACAGCTTGGCTCGTTGGTGCAGTCATTGTGGCTGTGGTTACTATCCGCATCCCTCTTCCTCAGCTCTTTGCCTGCCTTGTGCTGCTGACTGCTGCTGCTGTGGCTGTGGCCGTGGTGGGCCGGCAACGAAGGCTGCTTGCCGTGCTCCTGGTGGTGCCCGTGATTCTGGTGATGGCCGTGAGCGTGCTCTTTGGTCCCGCCGTGAGACTCCATGTCGTCCCCATCGACGAAAGCCGCTCCTCCCTTGGTGTCGTCCAGGGCCTCGAAGTTGTCGTTGTGGTTACCGTTGATGATGTCGCTCTCTGGCACCACCTGCAGGTAGGCTCTGACACGGTGGTGGCGCGCACCTGCGTCATCGCTGAAGTCGATGACGCGGCATTCATAGGTGCCCTCGTCAGTCGGCTTGACCCGGGAGAGGCGGAGTTTATGGGAGATGTTGCTTCCTACAACCTTCACAACCTGAAAAAGGTCAATAAAATAAAAAGAGAAAAGCGAGGAATTAGGGTGAGATTGAAAAATAAATCACACTTAATAAAAGTCAGTGCAACCTTTGCTGAATAGATGCTGCTGTGGCCACAAGTGGCAATTACATGATAATGGTTAGTCTAATGTTAAAATAAAATGTTAAAAATGTTAAAACTACTTGTTGTTGGGAGCATTTCAATTATCCTTAAATATTTTATCAGCCACAGAGACTTTTTGTTTTCCTCCCAGAAACTCGTTCACCTCAGAGATAGTGAGGCAGGTCGGTAATTTCAGTGTTGGTGCAAAATAGCAATGAAACAAAATCATTAACTGTAAATGTTCCTGAAACACAGTTCAGATTTGTTATCAGTTGTATTTTTTATGGTCAACATACCAGAATCACGCTGTGCTTCACAAACAAGCAAAGTCTTATATCAGTTCTACTCACACTAACCATTGAATCATCAGTTTAACATCTTAATGTGGTTGGGCAAGACAAAAAAGCCCTTCACTGTCTTTCTGCCTTTTCTTCCCAATGTCCTTCAGCCTCTTCCTGTGTTTCTCCCCGTCTGCCTATCAGCATATCTTTGCCAGCCTGTCCCTCACAGTCTTTGTCCTTTCTTGTATGAAGATGCGATTTCATAATGAAATACCTGCAGCATCGCAGCAGAAAACAAACAATAAAAGGAGCAGCCTTTTGCACCGCAACACATCGCTCAGTCAGTTGAGCTGTCTGGCAATGAGACTGCACTCACTATCACGTGCATCTAACAGCTGCGGGCCTGTGGACATTTTTGGACATATCAGGGCTTCTTTTACTCCGTTTGCTGCCTGCCCTTCTTGTACAAATGAAAAACAAATGGTGATTTCTTATCTGTGTTGTGATGGGTTAGATTCCTGACAATCACCTGACACCTACGCTAAACAGGCTGAAATGGTAGTCTCCACTAGGAAATGTTCTCTGAATTACATGTCAGCTTACAAACTTTGTTACGCGCATGTCAATATAATTAGGGCCGGAGTCTAAGATTTGATGCCATAAATATTGTTTGTTCAAAAAAAAATAAAAAAGCAAAGATTTCTTTTTTCAATCGTTTGCTAAAGGTAGCTGTTACAACATTACTTTCTTGATGAGAGTTAGATGAGAAGGTGAATACACTGCTTTGTTTGTCTGCCTGGAGACGGTTAGCTTAGCTTAGCATAAAGACTGGAAGCAGGAGGAAACTGTTAGCCTGGCTGACATGAATTGATAGAGAGCTACAAATAAAGAACAGAAGAGCTACAGCATAGATGTGATGTTGTAATCACTTATGTAGTGTAGCCTGGATACACTCCAAAGCTGCACCTCCTCCCAGCCAATCACTCCCACTCACACACACACAGACAAAGGAGCTGTTTAATGAATTCTATTTGTGGCCTTGAAAGTATGTAAGAGAATACATCTTGGAGGTAAAAGCTTTTCATGTTCACAGAGCAACCCTGTTGAGATGATGAGAGTCTGGGGACATCATGAGATGTGATGCACCAGACTTCCTGGGACGCCAGTAGATGTGTGTGTGCCGGAGACAGTCCCTTCATGTGTGTGTGTGTGTGTGTGTGTGACTGTTTGTAAAAGCTGAACACTTCTGTGTCCGTTTGTGTCTGTGTTATTGCTTGACAATATGGATGTGGACCAACATCCATTATGTACAGAAAGCTCGCAATGATTTTCCAGCTGTAGAGCCTGCGGTGTTGGGCTCCACCCACACACACACACACACACACACACAGTCACCCAAGCCACAGCTGGGGCTTTCATTACAGCGAATCAGCAGCTGCTAGCCTGTTGGGAGGAAGAAGAGAGGCTTCATGTATTTTGTGTGTTTGTTTCTACACACACAAAGAACAATTTAATGTATCTTTAGACATCATTATCTTTGCATATCCGACATATTTACATACCATGCTATTTACTTATACATCACTGCTTTTACACGCATTTCTATGATTAGCCAGTAGAATTTGTTGCTCATTTTCATAATTGTACAATCGGTGGAGAGAGGTTTAGCAAGAGGAATATGTTGGCGTGCACGCAATGTGCAGTAGTTTCTACATTCTCACTTCTGTGGTTAATTAGAAGGAAAAAGTCAAATTTTTTTGTCACTATGGTTTTGCTGTATGCCTCAGTAAAATACCCTCCCTGCTGTGAAACTGTTTGGCCTAGGAGAGTAACTAAAAGTCTCTGTGGATACCAGTTCTGCTGACATTCCCGCCTGTCCCCTTTACTGTTTATCATGTGTATTTGTTGTTGCAGTCATAAATATGCAGGGGCCTTTATGAGAATATGAAGATGATGCACTGTGGGTCGTGCCCCCTTGAGGAGGACACTTATCCCCCCACGGGTACCAGTGCTGCCTGCTTTGGCTGACACTGTGATTCTACAAACCCAGCAAGGATGAAGTGAAAGCTGTCGATGAGTCTTGTCTGGAGCGTTCACTGCAGTGTGAAAATCAGATCTGTGTGTGTAATACAGCATAAGTACAACATCTGTGGATCATCCAGAACAAGAAATTTAAATGTTATCATGAGGGGTTTGTGCCTCATTTTTTCATTTAACACCAAGCCAAGCATACGGCTTTTTTCAGGGAGTGACAGCAGATAGTGGTTAACTCACACTTATCTTTGTAGCATCTTTTGGCATCTCTTCCTCAGGAGCCACCTAGAAAAAAAACATGACAGGATTTAATCTTAACACTTTTAATAATTCATTATTCAAGTTTGATTGGGGTTATAAACATAAAACGGAAATATATGAACCTGGACACACTGGTGCTGTTACATGAGTTTCAATTAATAGATATTGCAAGTCCACATTAATCCACAGAGGTAATATATGACACTGGATGAACTGATCTGGGATTCTCCCAAATGTCTTTTTATTAGGATAATGTATTTATCATGATTGCTGTTTATCTTTTCTATTTACATACATATACATTTCAATCACTACAATTTCAATATCAAACAGCTGTTTAATGTGACAAAGACAGCCATCACCAAACAGCAGACGGACAAGGTTACCTGGTGAAAAACATCTAGCAGCTCGATGGAAACAGAACTTAAACAAGAGAGATTTTTGGACATACATTTGTCTGATGACAAGGAACTTGACTCCAAATGAGAGCTAACGTTGCTCTGTGACTGCTAGATATGAAGGCAACTGTTAGCTACTTTAGTTAGCGATAAACACTTTACCAGGGAAATTGTTTCCTTGTGTTGATTATGTTCTGCCCCCTAGTGACCAATAAACCATTAATGCACCTTTAAAGATATAAATACAAGCTTAATGTGAAATCACAGGAGATACACAGGCGTTTTATACTAAACACACACTTTTTTAACCCTAACCCTAACCCACTTATTACAACTTGGGACCGATTTTTCTAATTTTGTCCATCTTTTGTCTGCTTGTGTTGCTTGCTATTTCGAACTTCTTTGTAGTGATGTTGCCATGTTCTCTTGTCTTAGAAGTTACATTTTGAGTACAATGGTATTAGTATAGATAGGAATGATGGCCAAAACTATTAAAGATCATTAATTTTCTTTAAGCTAAAGCTGTCAGTTGATGGAGAGTTCATGTTTATTCATGTTATGTTGCATAAGAGTTCATTATTTCACATCAGAGTTCCTGTTGTAAACCTACTTCATTGGTTGTCCAGGGCTGTCTGTCCGTCCAGTCGGCATGGTTCCTGATGTACCACCACTGGATCTCCAGTGAATACGAGGGCGTTCCCGCCCCTCTGAAGGAGCAGGCCATCTCCACATCCTGACCTCTCTGAGCAGTCATATCATGAGGCACATCTGTGAACATGGCTGGAAAGACACAGAGTGAGACATGGTTAACAAATGGTGTCTAGTCAGTGGCATTCAGTGCAGTTAGAAGAGAAGGTCTAAAGATGATGCCCTATAGCGGTTTCTCCAAATCAATTTTTTGCTGATATCAATGTTTTTGGCTTTAGCCTTGTAAAATCCAATCACCTTCAGAAGATTTCCCACTTGAACCCGTGAAAAAATGTTTCAGCAGCTCCTTAACACAACATTAGAGATAAGTCAAATACAGCACTGGTTTGGAGAATTCTGATACGCCTGTTCGTGTCTGAGGCATTTGCTCATTAACTAAAAGTTTTATTGAGGCTCAAATTGCAGTGGAAACCATTTGATGAATACCAGGTAATGTATCATAAAACAGTTGAATGGTTTTCGGGAAAAAGCTTTAATTTGCTTTGGCAACAGTTGATTAGAGACTGGCTATATTTAATGACTCTGATTAAAAGATCCATCACAGGATGTGCTGGGACCCATGCTCTGCTCTAAGATACATGCACTGCTCCCCTGCATGCTGTTACTGTAACTATATGCTCCCGAGGAATTTAGAGCTTATAGTGTTGGTGGAACAAAATCCTCTCACAGAGCTTCTTTGCACGATCTGTAATTTGCTGCTGACACCAAACTTGAACTGTGTGAAGAATTAGATTCAGGTGCAGCAGGAGCTAAATTTAAACCCACATTTTGAACACTTGTCTCTACAAAGCTGCACAATACCATTAAAACAAAACCCAACAGACCATGCTCCAGGGACCCGCGGATGTGGTGGAGAGATATTCTTTGTATGAAAGGTTTTGTTTAAAGGGAGAAATAAATCTCCTTCATGAATATTCAGTAGCATTTCTAAAGAGGGAACGTTAAATTACGTTCATGTTAAACAGTAGGTAAAAAGAGACATTAGCACAGTACTGTGTCTTGCTGCTGTACTGTATATTATTTGATCTGTACTGTATGTTTTTTTTCTTAGACTCTCAGTGGTTTTCTTGTCTTATGTGAACGGATTATAGTATCTGCAGGCTTTAATAAAATAAACTAAATAAAATAAAAAGATTAAAAAAACAAAGTTGTGAATTTACACGGTTTCTTGATCACGAATAACTCCATCAGAATTCAACCATTGAAATTTATTCATTTATTTATTCTGGTTTCTCTAAATTTAGCAACTTCTGATCAACGAGTTCTGCAGGACCAGAAAATCTTCTAAATTGCAAAACAACTTGCATTTTCTTTTCCTTTTTATATCTTTCTGCAACATAACAGGCAGCTTTTCCACCAGTTTTCTCATCATCCACATCAAACCACTCCAATGTAATCATCAAATTGAAAGTTGAGTGGAGCTTAGCAGGTCCTTTTTTTGTTCTTTTTTTTACTACTGCAACACTGCAATTTCCCTGTGGGGATTAATAAAGTCTATCTATCTATCTATCTATCTATCTATCTATCTATCTATCTATCTATCTATCTATCTATCTATCTATCTATCTATCTATCTATCTATCTATCT
>JAVQJD010056466.1:0-13408 GCA_036023655.1 Nannoperca australis
GTGGGAACGTTGGGTCTTTGTGTGTGTGGAAGTTGGTCTCGACCGGCTCCATGTGATTGAGTGCCCTGAGATAACTTTGTTATGATATGGCGCTATATAAATAAAATTGAATTGAAATCTAGTGAAGCCTGGTGTGCAGTTGCTGTGCTGGCCAAAGCTTGGTGCCATACAGTCTTGAATCAGTTCACACCATCAGATATTCTGGGATGTCTCTTTGTTGTGCTGTGTGCTTTATTCTCTACGCCCAGTAAGTCTGTTTCCCAGGAGCTGGGTGTGTGTCTTTTACCTCTTCATATGTCTCTCCCCTCTCTGCCAGCCTGCCTAGAGGACATGATGGGCCTACTAAATACAGACTGATTGATTGTCTGACCAATGGATTGATTAGTGTCTAAGAAGCCTCTTTTTCATTGCAAACTGTAATGATTAGCTTCTCTCTCACTATCATTCTATCTTTATGACCACCTACCTTTACAGAAGCATCTGTCTTTCTCTTTTCCCGCTTGTCTCGCCTTGTCTTTTTCTATCTTTTTCTCATTCACACAAACGGTCTGTTACCGATTGTCTTCTATAGGCAGGGGGCTCTCAGTCTGTGTGGCTCCTGAAGGACGAGAGCAGTAGACAGGTAATTTTTTTATCTCCCCTCCATCTCCCTGCCTTTTTACTCCATTCTCTGCTAAAACATTTCATATTCTAATCGGCTCCTATGCACGTCATTTCCCCCGCAGCACCTCTTAGTACCTTTCTATAGATCCATCAAACTCACCAACAATCTGCTAAGTTTATTTAATCGCCCCCTCTTCACTATTTTTTACTTTTCCTGGAATTCAAATGCAGCTTTTACAGTCTTCCTCATACCTCAATCTCCTCTTTGCTTTCCACCTTCTTACCTTCTCTCCCCACCACCCGTTCCCCCCCTCCCTCTCCCCTTACCCCCTTTTCTTTCCTTCATTCTTTGCCTGGAGGTTAGCGCTAAACGTGCATCATTCAGCGAAAAACAAAAGGAGTGAATTGATTGGGTTATCAGCTGCTGCTCTGGTGGACCCTTTGATCAGAACTGAAAAGCAGCGCTACATGTCAGAATTCTGCTTCAGCAGCTCTTTCTGAGTTTTACAATTACTACACGCCACGGTCACATCCAAAGTTTCCCCTCCCTCTCTCCCCACAGTCTTAGGGTTAGGGCCTGCGGCGATGGGTGTTATCACGGCTCCTTCTGCTTTCCCCCTGCTGAGCAGGGAGCAGGGAAATTGTGTTAGGGAGATAGGCTGCTGTGATAAGCTGGCTGCACTAGCGTTGGCACTACTGTATTATCGCTGGACCAGGGTGTCACACTAACTGTCACCCACACAGGACTCCCACAGTGACCTGTAAGGGTCTAATTATGGAGATATGGAAAACAGTACAAACAAGTTCATGAGTTAACCTTGAACCAAGATAGAGGAACTGGAGGAAACGTGCCAGTTCATTAATAACTAAGCAGCGCAAGGAGAGGTCAACAGGTCACCGTGGAACAACTCTGTTTGCTACGTTTTGCTTCTCTCAGGCTCTGACATAACCTGCAAGGTCAAAGACAACAATAGAGTGGGAGAATGGCTCTATTTTGACCTGATGAGAGGCAGGAGTTCACCCATCAGATTAATGTGCGCCGTATTACAGTAAATGTACATTTGAGGAAACCACTTTTGTAGAACAATGAAACAGAGCCTCATAAAAAAAGTAGAGGAAGTTCACTAAAAAAAATAAATGCTCAGGATTTTAGATGAACACACACACACACACACACACGCATACATACAGAGAGACGTGTGCACTGAAACAATAGACTAGTTCATTCCTTTTCTCTACAGAGAGCCTAAGGGTCTAGGCTCCTAAACAGTCACCTCGCTTCCTCAGTAATTGGCTGGCTGGTACTTAAGGCCAACAGCTTTTAATAAGCAATAGAGGCAGGAGCCAAACTGACAATAACTGCTGCCCTACATCAATTATTGGATACATATCCATCACTTGCTGACTTATATGTGACCCCAGGCACCTGCCAGCTGAGGTATTGACTGGCCAGCTCTCCCTAGTGCAAGTGACAAGTTCCATTTGCAATCACATTTATTAAACGGCTGTTAGAATGAGTGAAGGTCTGGGCCAGCCCACGTTGCTCCACCAGCTTCAGCTCTTATTAATCTGAATGCCGCCAAAGAATGGATAAATGTCTAAAGTGGATAGATATGAAGAAGTATGTGATGGAACGATTGGTTGTGGTTTCTCCCTCTCTGTCCCGCCTAGATCTGGAGTGCTGCACCCGTAGCCAATAGTTCATTCACTGGTTCCCACACAAAGTGAACTGTAGTTGCTTTTGTTGTTTTTGTTGTTATCCTCTTTCTTTTTGCCACTGCACTTACTTACATCTTTGATTTGAAATATGAATGCTACTCAATACCAAATGGACCAGCTTGTGTCTTTACATTGTCTGTCTGCATGTTTATATAAAGGCCTGTCTTTACCTCTGCAGTGTGTAAGTAATGCCACAGGAATAAGTCCTAAAACCAGGAACTGAGTTAGCATTTTTGAACTTCCGCTTCCCTTGTCTTAAAGTCAATAGATTTCTTGAATACATTTTTGGTTAAAGTCCTGACATAAGGTTTGTGGTTTACACAGGCATAAGGAATTTTCACAGCTTGTTCTACAACATAACATATGACAGTAAATACCCTATTTGTGAATTTGGAAACTTATACATTTCTTAAAAATGGCAGTTGCTAACACGTGGCTAAATGAGACTACAGAGGTTGTCGAGGACATTAAACGTCGTCACGTCGAACACAGAAACTCATCTACTCACTCGTCCACCTTTATGGCCTTGTTTTAATACATGTGTTCTTGCATACTATTCTAACTAAAACTTTTCAAAGGGCTTTTTTAGGTACGCATGTGGACTCAATTAACAAGTTGGAAATTCTGCGGTGGTGAAGTGATGTGACTGTGGTGTAGCTTATTTATTTCACTTTTTACTTCTGGCAATTTACTCTTCAAAAATCATAAAAGTGATGTTCCTTTGTGAAGATTAAGAATCTTAAGAATTTGTTTATCATAAACCTTTGTTTGCCACAGAGCTTATTTTTGGCAATAATCCAATTTGCTGTTTGTCGAAGGAACCAGGGAGATACTAACTTCTGGGTCGGCATACAAAAATGCGTCATCCCTGCAGTAATTTTGGGCTGTACTAGAGGTTCACTTTATTAGGATATAAGCTTGAGTGTAAGCGCGTGGGTTAGTGTGTTCATTCGTGTATGAATGTATAACTGATGGCTCGTTAACATGAGCAATACCATTATCTTTAATGGCATTTGTAAAACCTTGTTTGTGCAAGTCCAGCAGGTCTTCCTGGGGAAGTGCCTTGATAGAAAAGCAAGGGCTATAGGTTCACTGGCCAAGTATCCATCCAAAAATTAAAAGAGAGAGGGAGACTAGAGTGGAAGACCAGATTAATTGAAAAGGGTACTAGAAACTAAGGTGAAGGCAGTCCAATGTCTTATCAAAGGAATTGCCAGGCTATAGTGATTTTGCCGTTCACTGAACCTCGAATTCACACTCAGTTTTCATAAACACAAAGGTTAGTTAGGTATTTTTTTGTATCTGTTATCATTTTTAGTTAAGTAAAATTGCATAGATTTGTATTGGGTGGGCTTATACTTGGTCTTCTTTCATGCCACTATTTCTAATAAACCTGCATTGTTAGCAACTGCTCTTCAAAGAATCTCCACATAGCACATACCCTAACTGACCTAAATATCTTTCGGATCTACCATGGTTCATACACTCTACGTTAGTCTTCATACATTTAGCAAATCAGGCCGTCACATTCATTATAACTACTTCTGCTCTTTTGCACAGTGTACATGAAGGAGAGAGGCACACCTCACTGCTGACACCACAGACAAACTGTGCTTCAGGCTGTCACACATGTCTTGCAAATAAGACGCATGACTCCGGGCACAGAATGATCACAATCAAGCTGTAAAAGACCTCTGAGTGAAAGTGGAAGAACGAGGATGGGTCAGGAAAATGATGAAGGGCCTGCTGAAAAGCGACATTTTCTTTTCTTTTCTTTCCCCTCCTCCTTCCCTCAGCCCTCCTACTCCCCTCATCCCCTGCCCCATTGAATTATGCCTCCCCTAATTGGCTTCAGTGGCGCTTAAAGCAAACAGTTTAAATAAGTAAAAGGCACTTGGATGAGGAAGCAGGGCCTTGCAATTATTGGAACTACATCAGTCAGGGTGCTGCTCTGCACATTCTCTCCCCCCCCCCCCCCCTCTCTGTCTTACTTATTCTCTCCTGCATGTGGATTTTTTGGTGGGGAGTTAGCAGAATAAAAGAAGATACAGTGAAGTCATATGTGTGTGTGTGTGTGTGTGTGAGACAGACTAAGCTAAGGTAGCGCTGAGCTGGCCTGACAGGGGTGTGATAGGCAGCCCACAGGTACAGGGTCCATTATCTAATGGCCGTGCCGTTTAATCACGCGTCTCCCTGACATGTTTATAAGGCTGAACTTTGCAGCGCTCTTAGAGATGGAGACGAGAGAGGGCCGCAGCCCCAGCCTCGGGGCCCCCAGGGCAGGTCTGGCCCTTTACCTCCTCTCCCACACCTATTATATGCTAATTACAGCCATTCCTAAACCACGCTTACAAGGAGTTAATTTAGTGGGCCATTACACCAGTCTATATTTCAGGGTGCTGCGTGTAGGGCCCTTGTGGGGCTTTGGGAGAGTGTGGGAGTGAGAATGAGAAGCTGGAGGAAATGGGTGAAGGGTGCTTTATGTCTCGCAAGGGAAAAGGGAACAGAGGAGGGAAGAGTGGCAAGTCTACTCACTGTATTATTTGTCTGACTGGAATGAAAGAGCTGGCACAGGCACTTTAGATCAAACACTCAGCGATAAGTAAGGCAAAGCTTTAGCTGACACAGTTGTAGTGTATCTGCCCTCTGGTTGGGCAGTTTTCTTTAAAAAGGTATTGAATTACCGTTGCTAGATATCCATTTAAAAGTGGGGACAGATTTATGATGACAGTTGTCTACTGTTAATGAATGTACAGGATCAATATTATTTATTAGTTATTGTTCTACAAAACTCTGGAGTCAAATTTAATGATCCAAAGCAAATTGTAGTTTAAAAACTACTAACTAAAAGTTGTTCATATTTGTTTGTTTGTTTATTTGTTTGATCAGTGAAAATGTTTATCTGTTATAGTACTAAACAGTGTAATACATTTTATTCCATTATTATTATTTTATATGTAATTTATCATATGTTTGCCATTTTGTAATCAAAGTATATTGATATCAGGAAAGATGGCCCAGCTCTAGTCAGTAGCATATTCCATGAGATCACTCAGAATTCATTATTCATGCATTCTGAATACTTTCAGGTACTTTTAGATTACTTTGCGACATCTAAGGCAAAATGATTTGAGGATTTGCTGCTAGCTGATTCTCTGAGAGGAGGTGAGGAAAACACAGGCACGGGGGGATATGCAGTATATGGGAGCTCGGGAGGAATGGAGCAATGGGGACATGAAATCAAAAGGCGAAAGTGGTAGTTAAGAAATCTTAGGGGACAGGGGGCCCTGTGGAGTGGCAGAGAAGAAGCAAAGGGAGTGCAGAAAAAAAACCCGGAAAGATGTGGAGACAGCGGAAGGAGGGAGTCTGATGAATGTGATAGCAGAGTTGGAGTGGTGATAGAAAAGCGGGTCCCTGCTCTGGGGGGTAATTAAAAGGGTTTCTTCTTATCTCTTTCAGTGACACTCTGGAACAGATTTCCACGTATAAAGGACACACGTACATGTGTACATCCCACACGCTGACAGCTTGTGTCCGTATCTGTCCATATGTGCATGGGCAGGAGAAGATAGCGGTGTGTGTGTTTATTTGAGGCTATGCTCTGCTGTTGCTCTACCTTCAGGAGGCACGAGGCTATAACTCCATCACCTCCACGCCTATCGACTCCCTCTAAGGGGGATCGATACTGGAATGATGGCCCTCCTATGTCTTCCCCATCCATCCGCTGGGCCATTGAGTGTATGTTAATGTTATGAATTATCGAGAGAACAGTTACTATTGATTGGCCGGGGATTATTGGTGGGCTGCAGAGCGGGATGGGGAGGGCGAGGTGAGGCTGGGGAATGGCGGGCCAGAAGAGAAGGACAGGTCAAAATCCTGCAGAAAGGTTTAAGTATCTACTAAGCCTCATGACCCCTAAAGGGCCCAGGTCAGAGGTGGCCTGGAGGGCAAGGCTGACTGTTTGATGTTTTCACCCCCCAACCCCCACCCAACATACAACACGGACCCTGTTCAGAGCTCTCTCTGTTGTTCCATTTTCTACTCAAACACACATTTTCTCAATCTTTCTTGCTCCATCTGCCCAACACTGGCAGTTTCCTGAGCCTACCGTGCCTCTCTCTGTGATTGTTTACAATAGCATGCATTAGTCGATATGAGACACAGATACCTGAGACAGATTATTTATGTTAAGGGCAGGGTCCTTAAGTCTTGGAAACAGACAGGTTGTCCTTTATTATTCAGAAATAGTTTTCTCTCTTTGTGTCTGTGCTCCGTTTTCATATGAACGATGCATGACATGGAGACAGAGAGTTGAAGAGAGGAGAGATTAAAGCCTGTACACCTGATACTGTCAAAACAATGACCTCCGCCCCTCTGGGAGGCATATAAACACTCCGACATACATTCATACACACACACACACACACGATCATGCCTGCGTACACTCACAATCTCCAGTTTGTATTATTTGGAATTGCCCTGAGTTCTCAAAGAGCCCAGGGGAGAAGAAAAAAAGATTTTCCCAGGCAAAGGCTGAGCTTATTCAGCTCAAGGAAATTCTGCCGACTGAGAGAAGTAGTGCCACTGTGGTCTGGGAAGAGAGAAACTGTTATTCCACAGGTGGCAATCACATCAGTCCACTCGAAAGATAAGGTGTGTCACAAAATATGACAAATGCCCTAAGTTAACAGGTATGTTTACCATAGCACTGCAATGATACGTGTCTTTTTCTATGTGTGCAGCGACCACTATAACTGCCACATTGTGATATACTGTAGTATACTGTATTTAGCCCATTCAATAGAGCACAAGTACAAGAGGAAACATTGTGCCTGCCAACAGATCTTTATTGTCCCACAAAAATCTTCAAACAAGCTGCTGAGCAGTCAGATCACCAAAGCGAGATGCAACCAGTCTTCAACAATATACTTTCATTATATTATACAACATATCACAGGTTACTCGTTTTAACTAATCATGTTTGTCATCTACAGGAGGTAGAAAAAATAATGTGAACACTGCATGGAAAAGAGGTTGCCGCCTAACAATAAATGGAAATATGGCTCGTAATAATCTGTCTCTCAGAAATAGTAACTGAATTATATCAATGGGATCATATTTATCTATCCACTTTTGGACATCAGTGCAAGGTAGATGCTACTATGCCCACTGTGCTTTACACAATCTGCACTTGCACGGTGACCATACAATACCATATCATTCTTAACTTAAAATACCTTAGTTGTAAAGTATAACTGCAGTACACTTTTTATTTTTATTCATGGTGGATGGTTGTCAGGGAGAAACTGGCAGGACACAGGAGATAACGATGCTCAGCTTTTTTTCTGATAGTTTTCCTTTTATGGTTTACACTGTTACCAAATAGATTTAGTAGGACTTTTGTACATATGACACTACTGTACACAAAGGCATGCACTGAAATGATGATGGAGCTAATCAAGGCTGATAGGAAGTCTTGTTAATGTGCTCATTTCCTACTTCTGTGCTGGATAATGTTTCCAACCCACATTCCCAAAGGTTTCATTGAGAGACAACAATCTGGAGCATGTTCCATTACAGCAAGAAGAGCAGGACCGTCCAACTAGTGACAGATAACCAAGCAGATAACAGCCTGAGGTTATAAAACTCACCTAGTGTTTTAAGAGTATCCATATCCATAAAGCAGGTGGATAGTAAACAACACATTTTGTACAATTTAGCTTACATTTTTCCTAAACTCATTTTCAAGTCATTTTTCATACCTTTGATTAGAAACAACCAGCACAATTGTTTTGGGACACGTCAAGAACTGTAAAACTATGATGCAGTATTATAAAATGGACATTAAAACCAAAATGAAAAAAAAAAATGCATTGTGTATGAGGATGAGGTTAACGCTACTTTAGAGCGTTCCCAATTCTGAGCCTAGAGACATTTACTGGCAATTGATCCTGTGTCTAAGTGTTAGTCATAAATTAACACCCCTCTGCTCTCCACCCACGCCTGACTGTATTCTCATCTGGCCCATCCAATCAGTAGGCTTCACAAAACACACACACACACACACACACACACACACACGACATGAGTGCCTGACCTAAGCTATGACTAATTCAGCTTCAGTTATTCTATGATCTTTTTGACTCAGCAGGGAAAGTGTATGTAATAATGTAGTTCAAAGAGAGACCTGTGAGTGTATGCAATTGGAAACAGGTGTGATGTTGGTAATGGAGATGATGATGATGATGACGATTATGATAATGACAACTACTACAGCTACGAGCTGTAGAAAAAAGACAGAAGAATAGAGGCTAGAATTTGACAAAAGGAAAAGTAAAGTAAAAAAGAAAAAAACTGTTCTGATGTCAGATGGCAATGGAGTTAATAAGAGAATGTACAATTTCTAAAACGATGCCTTCAGAGTAGACCAGAGCCTGGGGGACTGCACTGAAGGCTGCTGAGATGAATAAATAAAACAGAATTGATTTCTCCTAATAGCAAAGGCCTAGTACTGGCCATTTGGTGGACCGGGGGGGGGGGCAGCAGCGTGTTAAGAACTTTGCCCGGCTCGGTTAACTGTCTCCTGTGTCAGAGGGTAGGAGGAGCATGACCCTCCTACCCCACCTGTTCCTGGAAAGAGATCACTATGCAGCGTCACCAGTATTTACAATGAATATTTAAAGAGGCCTCCTACATCATTGTAAACTGATTATCTGTTGGTTTTGGACTGAAAAAAAAAGAACATTATAATGTGCATTTGCACTTAGAGAAAAAATGAATCCAGAAAATAATTGTCAGATGAATTGATAATGACAATAATAATTAGTTGCAGCCCTATAAACATCCTGCTGTCTTCTTGTACATGGTAAGATGGACAAAACTAAACAGACATACAGAGAAAACAGCAAATGTTTTACATGTCTGCTTTAGCATCTAATCCCATTTAAAATCAGTTACCAGTGAAAACTAAATAAGAACATCAGGGCTTAGAGTCTAAGAAAACGGCCTACAAAACAAGAGAAATGTAGGAACAGGTCAAATTTAGTTAGTTCATTACATTTCCAATAAAATGTAACTAACCAGTGAATAACACCAAACCAGTCTTTTAATAAGTTCATAAATAGTGAGCCAGAGGAGACAGGGGTTCAACAGGGGGCTCCTAAATAAAAGTTGCTCCGTGCAAGGGCATATATCAAGATCTGGCTATAAAGCCTGCCCTTTAGGGTGGGGAGTAGTGGGAGTAGTTGACTCCTGTCTGCTGATAGGGAGCCCTATATCATTCAGTCCCAGGCCCTGGCAGTTGTGCACACACACTCACACACTCACACTCTCGTAAATGTCACCTGTTAATCTGGCCTCAAGTGCTGCTCAGTGCACTCACCCATCAACAACCTGAGCTTTCGTGAGCGATGCTTGGAGGCATCAAGAGGTTCAACTGAGTGAGAGAGAATGTGTTAGTGAAAGACACATACTGTACAGTCATATTGTGCAATAAAATACTGTAAATACATACTGTATAAGCCCTTATGTACACAAAACACAAACTTTTAACTTAACAACACAGCCCACAATTAAAATAGTTAAAACATCTACAGTTAAGGTCAAACAACCAGGCTGCTATTGACAATTGAGTTAGAATAGCATCTTGTTTGTTTTTTACCTCTTTCTGAAATACAGATAAAGTTGCATTTTTTTAAATAAAATACGTGAGACCAGGTTTTTATTTCAAATTCTGAATCAGAAAAACTAAAGAAAATGATCTCCTCTTTCACACCAATAACTTTTTAACCAGGCCCAATAGAGTTTTCACAAAAGTGCTACTGAGTGGGTGTTGTTTACATCAGTTCCCAGGTCAGTGTCACCCTTCTAGTACTTTCAGTTATGCTGTATGGGCACTTCATAAATAAAACAACACATGGCTTCAGTAAGAGTTTTGCATTTAACCTGGAGAAGCGAGGGGCTAGTTGGTAGCAACATTATATGTTTAAACTAGCGTTAAGCAGCCAGCATGCTTCTACAGACAGACAGCTTCTCTTTATGATGACTGGCTTTTCACTCCACCTTCCAGTGTGGCCTTTTCGGTGCTATGAACATGATTTCTGAAGCGGCGAGAAAACTATTTCTTTTCAGGATTTCATGCAGAATGTGTGTTGCATCTGTGGTTCTGTATCGATTTAGTCGAATCTATTAATCTCTCTCTCTGTCTCTCTCTCACTCTACACACATACACACAGACATAGTACTATATATATATATTGTATCGGTTAATCTTTACTCCTACTTAATAGTCAACATGAATACACAACATCACACACGGTATAGGCAATATTATACACTTACTAACTATCACACACCTGACCTTTTGTTTTCTTAAAATTAAACCATAACCTTAAAAGATCTAATAGTGGTGGTCAAGTGAGCTTTTAGTAGATAGTGTTGATGGCCGATATGGAGTCGGTAAAAAGTAGCTGGTAGCTAGAAATAACATAATATGTCTAAGGGTATAGAACTGAACTTACACAATCAGAAAACAGAGCAGTAATCCAGCTGATGAGTGATATTGGCCATCTAAAGGCATTATGCACCGAAAACATAAATATTTGCTTTGCCTCTCACTTCCTTCAACTTAACCTTACATTCACTGAAAACCACACGAAAACAAAATATGTGGAAACAAATCCAGTTGAAAATGAATTGTAGCCCTTCATGTTAGTGTGAAATTGACACGTGAACTTTGACCTGAAAACTTGCTGTTCAGCCAAACAGAAATCTTGCTACGGCCGTGTCGACCTTGCAAACATGTGGGAGTCTCTAACTAAGGCTGAGACTGCCTTTCCACATTTGTGGCTTGTTAAAACTAAAACAGTTCATGATCATATTTGATATTAAAGGTATAAAAGATAACCTTTTGGTAATTTTTCATTTTTTTATGGATTGACATAAAATACAAAATGCGCTCACTAATCCTGTCATGTAAATCTTCATATGATAAATACATGTATTCCCCTTTTAACATTACAGACATCTGATCAGTTAGATGCACGTTTCTTGGCCATGACTTCAGCCATAATGAAAAAGCAATGTTTAAACTTTTGGCTTCGACAGGTATCAATCAATATCTTAATTCATGACTCCTTTGTTCTTGAAGTAGGTTATCTTATGTAGGCTTATTCCTTATCACATACACAGATCCTTGCGTCACCCATAGTGGGAACCCAAGTCAACCAACAAATTCTAGTGTTTCATTGATATTAAAAAGTAATTTACATATTTAATCAAGTGACACATATGTGTTGTTGTTTGTGTGTGGGTAAGTGTTGTTTGGTTGAGGGGTGCGTGTGGGACCTACTCAAATGTGCATGCCGATATCCAGTCGCTGTATATACACGTGTGTCCGTGTGCGTGTGGTGATGTGGCTCCAGGACTGCTGTGAAGCAGCCCTTGTCTCATTAGCATGTCAATTGACTCCATCTGCTTTGCACATGAAAGGGCCGGGATGTGTAGGAGGACAGGAGAAAGAAAGAACGAGGCATGGGGAGGGGGCCAGGGACGGCTGCGTATTTATCTCCACCTTGTAGGAATTTGTATCGTACACTGAGGGCACTTATTTAGGATCACAGTGTGGTGTACTCTCTCCCTGCCTCTCAAACACACACACACACACACACACACAAACGAAGGAACCCACACAAATGGACAGACTGACACATAAACAAATACACAAGCAGAACACTAATATTAACTTTCATGTATGCAGTCGTCCACACCGTGTACCCGGGGTTATTATATCTTGGTATTTGCTGGGAGATATCCAGATGTGCACTACTGTTGGTGGCAAAGTAAAACAATAACGCTATCATGTAAAAGATATCATCAACATATGAGTTCACGCTCAACCTTATGTTCTCTATGTTCATCACTGCAAAAAACACACCAGTGCCAACACTTCTCCCTTCCCCTCTCTCTCTCTGCCTGTATGTGTGCGTCTTCACAGTGATGATGAATTCCATGGCCAGGTTTAAGAGTACAAACCATATCCAGCTGTTGTGAAGTAAACACAGACAAACAAACAAACAAACACACAGAGAAATGTACAGAGACACCACACGGGCTGTTGCCACTGCGGCTGAGAGGAGGAGGAGGAGGAGGAGGAGGGAGGGTGGTGAAATGGAAGCAGGAGAGGGTGAGAGACACAGATAGAGGCCTGAGGGGAGGGCAAACAGCAGGTCTGTTTTTGCCTGACGAGCAGATCACACACACTCTAACTACTCTCTCATTCTGTCTGCACCTGTTACAGATGCAGCATGGATGCTCTCAGCCTACTTTATTTAACCAGTCTTTATTCACAGTGTGTGCGTTTACAAGCACTTAAGTGGAAGGGTTATTGCCTGTTTTCTGCAGATATCTGATTTTTTAGGGCCCTTACACACCAGTACTGACAGTTGGCTGTGCAGCATCTGTGACTGACAATCGGCTGTAGTTTTTTTGCGGTGTCCGGTACTGTTAGAACGAGTCAGCCCTTAGTGGTGGCGTGAAAAGTCGGCCATCATAGAGAGTAGCGAGACAGAAAATCATTTAAATATGGGGATAACGGTGCACACTTTTAGAAGGCATCCGTAGTATTGCATTTGGTTGTTCACACGAAAAGTGCAACAAATAATTGTGTAAAAAAGAGAGCTAGAGAGAGAACTTCAGACCTGGTTACTTCCTCACCTCCGCACAGCTGTGCCATCACAGTGTGAGGTGGGTGTTAACGTTGGATTGTCTGTTTTCTGAAAGTTACAGAAATGGTCAGACACATCCCCCCCATCGGACGTTGGAAAGGTGTGGGACGAAGCTATTCACCCATCTGACAAGCAGTTCTGATAGAGCATACGGGCAGCTCAGTGATAAACTGTTAGCTCTTGCACAACAAAGCCTGTAATCTCACTGTGCTGTCAGTCCAAATGCTCTGACAAAAGCTGAAGCTTCATATATACACTACCGTTCAAAAGTTTGGGGTCACATTGAAATGTCCTTATTTTTGAAGGAAAAGCACTGTACTTTTCAATGAAGATGACTTTAAACTAGTCTTAACTTTAAAGAA
>JAVQJD010056467.1:0-58957 GCA_036023655.1 Nannoperca australis
GAGAGAGAGAGAGAGAGAGAGAGAGAGAGAGAGAGAGATTTTATATAAGGCTCCTGGGCCAGTCTTAATTGTCCAAACCATTATGAAACATTTCAGTAACAAAAAATTCAGACTGTGAAATCTGTGTTATAGATAATCCTCTCAATAAAAGCACAGTTACTGTATATTAACAACATAAAAAATTACAAACACATTTCAGTGAAGATCAGCATGGTTAGATTTAGCATGTGTGCCACAGATGTTTTTGTGTCCCTTTCCTTTTATGTTAATGTGATGAAACCACTATTATGTAAATTGGGTCTCTCAATCCTTTAGCTTCCATTTAATTTCAATGTAAAAAACAAGGGCAAACAGTGAATTTCGTAGTGGACATGCCAGGTAGCAAACATGCTGCTTAAATGTAATCTGCAAGATTGGTGTACACTTTTTAAAGCACCTTAAGCTTTGGTGTAGCTGAGCTCACATATATATGAATACAAAACAAGCTCAAGCAAAACAGCGTTATTGAAATGAATAAATGTTTTTTCTGAACCTAAGGTACAGTAATGCTTTGTTAAGCACCTACACTCTTTGTAATAAAAGACACTGTAATGAAAAATGAAAATTCTGATGAGAAAGTCACTTCTATAAACCCAGTTAATCAATCACAGAGAGCTTACTGCATGCAGTTAGCTGAACCATTGCACAAAACGACTTGATTACAGTTGCTGTTGATTTAAAGAAGTGTGATGTTGGACTGATGTGAACGGCTTGCAAATTTCATGACCTGTTTTAACACTTTACACCTTCACCTTGTATCTACATATGAAAACCACTGGGATCGATGCGGAGGCACAGAGGGATGTTAGAATGGAAAATCAATGGCCACAAGCATTCATTATGGAAAAAACAACACCGTGGGGTAGTGCTTTTACTTCCTAGGGCCAGGTCGATGAGTTGTGGAGTCAAAGAGTCCACCTCTGACGTTTGAGAATGAGTTATTGGAGTGTCACCTTTATCTACTGCAATGAGCCTTTTATGTGGGTTTTCAGTGTTGTCGAAAGGATTGGCTAAGTCAAAGGCAGTAGGAGATACAAACACTACCTATCTTCTTTACTCCAAGTTATAAAATATTAAGTGGAGTTTTAACGATAGCTGTGTGCACCTCAGCAGGAATCTGACAGCTCTTAAAATACAGGGCAGAGGTTGGAACACAGACAAATAGAGGACTGGAGGAATATAGGGAAGCTGGATTTAAGCCAATGGGGTACACTTTTGCCTCAGGAAATGTAAGTCAGCTCCCTGCTGAAGATTTTGGATTAAAATTGTATAAAATGTGGTGGATCATGTGTTTGATTAACTGTTAGAGTCGGTGAATGATGCTTCCTCTAAAATCCGAGTTATTTTATTGCATTTCTATGTAATAGCAATTTTAGTTCACTGCTAAGATATAATTGGTGAAAGAAGGAAAAAAAAATTGATGTCTGAAGCACGTCCTCACGCTCCCTGTCTATCTTCCTTTGCTCTTTCTTCCACTCTTGTCTTTTTTCTTGTCCCTGGATAGCAATCAATAATTATTATCTGCCGAATGTCGTGATAGACACTGCACAGAGCCCCCATTCTGAGTTGATGGTGCTTTTTCATTATAGCTGACACTAGTCTAAACAAAGCAGGCCTATTTCCCTGCCACCAGACAAACACAGTCTCCATAATGGCACCAGATAAAAGAGAAGCAGGAGGGAAAATTGAGTTTCACATAATGGGGAATCACTAACTTGGGACCACTTCTTTTCCCACTCCATTTTTTCCTCTTCCACCATCTTTCTATGAAATATTTGGCAAATACACAAACCGACTGGATGTTAATTTCTTTCTTCTTGCCATTGATCTTTCCATTCTTCCATTCATTCTTCCCTATTATCCAGTCCAATAATGATTCTGTTCATCCATCAAACATCCATCCATCTGTGCATCTGTCTGTCTGTCCTTCAGTCCATCCATCCATCCAACTGTCAGTCTGTAGGTGGGTAGGGGTTGAGGTTGTTTTGTTTTGACGGGGTTGTTGTTTCATAAAATAAATAAATGATATCTGCGCAGTGGAGTGGAAAGCATAACGAAAGGCAGTTGGAGAAAAGGCAATTTAGGGAGAAGTGCACTGGCTGGCGAAGGAACAGAATGGGTTTTTACTGTGAAGTATAACCAATGCATTACAAAACACATCAGAGGTTTATTGAAAAAGCCAAGTACCCCTCAGTCCCCCCTATGAAAATGGCCAACATTATCATGGCCTACATGGTTAGGCACTGAAAGTCACTTTCAGAAAGTCAGGGAAAGGTTTTTATTGCAGTGGCACATAGAAATAGAAGAGCCCCAGGTGAATGACAGAGCAAGAGGTGGTCGTTTTTCAATTCACTTACATACATAGGTGTAGATAAGTTTCATGACACATCATGGCATGGGGTCACCGTGGAGTGATACATTGTGATTTTTATTCACAGTAAGACAACTGTTTTGCTATTCACACGTCTCTAACATGTAACACAATGACAAGACCTTTAGGAAAATGGTTGGCTTTCAGCGTTTAACCAGTGAACTAGCATGGCTCTTTTTTTAAATGATTGCAAACCAAATCACCAATAGTAGCTTATTATTGTTATGGCTAGCTGCAATAGAATGGATTTACTATAGTACAATTACATCATCCGTAGGGGACCAAACCATCTTAAAATATCGTCCATTTTCTCAGTCCAAAACCAAGTAAGAATAATTTTCAAAATTATTTTTGAAATTTTTCTCATTATTAAATGGAAGAAACACAGATATTTGGAAATTCCCCTTTTGTTTCCAAACCCCTAAGTGGGCAGGCTGATGTTTGACATGCAGCTGAGCCAGCACAGGTACTAAATGTGGGTGAGCTGTACTGTAGCTCAGAAGCCAAGGACACTGTTTTGTTAGCAGTGTCATTGAAGAACAAGGACCACACCATTGGCATTAAAACTGACTGATGTTCAAATTTGCACTTACATTTTTAAGCAGTTTAATGTTCTACAGCTAAGTAGCCAATTAGTTATCTACCGTGGCCTGCAAACTGACATTTGTTATGCACTTTTCCCCAGGTTTGGTAACTTATTCAACAATTCAAGGTGAAACATAAGACATTATGTGCATGCAGATAAGAGGGAAACATTAGCTAGGAAGCTAATGTGGATAGCACTTCACTATAATTTGGCTCTTTTTGTGTCATGTCGCTTTCTGCTATCTGGTTAGTGAGTGTTACTTCCAGCCAATTATAGGACTGTGACGTTAGCTACTTTATGCAAATACAGATTAAAATGGTATATTAATAGAGAGTAAATCCAAAGAAAAAGATAAATAAAAATAATGAATAATAATAATAATAATAATAATAATAATAATAATAATAATGCTTTTTAATATTAATTGTAAGATATGTAAGCTAAAAAAGCTACTTTTCAACCAATTGCGCTGGCAAATTACCACAGCCTGAGAAGTTACTGCCTATAAAGCTTGCTACTATTGGCATTTCAGACAGGGACAGTTCAAAGCCCTCACTGAAATACTAGAGTCACTTAGCAATATCAGTACATGTAAATATGGCCTTTTTCTTTCATGGCCTAGAAAAAAAAATGAAAGTAGAAAGAAAGGAAGTAGGTTCACCATAACGCATACACAAGAATGAGAAAACCAGCAGACATTATTCTCCTAAGTGTATCGCCAGTTTAATCAGGTTGTCATTTAGTTCAGACTCTTCTCACATTCTGTAAAGCACCTGACTGGAAGCATTTTATCACCTGCTGTCATAATATTAGATCACTATACCATAATAACTTCACTGGTGTAGGCATTCCTCCACATTTTATCAGCTATTCTTAAAATAATAAACTTTCCATGGTCACTTTATCATATTTATCCAAACAGCAGGCTGTGCTGTATGTAGAATTTCACTTTTATGATTCTCTGTATAAAGAATACTAGCAGGGTCGAGGGGTTCAGACACTGTTTGACAAAATTGCCAGCATGCTAGGATTAGCCTGCTGGCTTTATAAATGCTAGCTGTTAGACAGAAACTTAAGTCATTATGTGCTACGCAAGATGATCCTGATAAATGCCGGTCATGTTTACATTTCAAGCAAAGCACTTAAACTGTGAACTCCTCATTCTTTACAGTTGTTCCTACCATCCAAATGGCCCTGCTGCCTGCATGTTACTCCTCCTGCTACACACTGTTCTTGAATTACTGTGCTGCTACGGTGCTCCTGTCTCCCTCCTCCACTTGCCTCCTCATAAATTGATATTTATCATGTTCCAAATGTATCTTGCATATCTTAGTAATGCATTACTTTTTCTCTCAGAACCAATTAAACATTGTTTGCACCTACAATTGCTATTCCGAGACTGTTCTCCTGGACATAGGAGAAGCATTACTATGATCATTTCATAACATTAAGCATGTGGTTATTATTGTCACCATGACGACAAAGCTCCCCTCACTTTAGCGATGTATTCATTTGAAGCCAAATCACAATGTTTACCTAACCTTAACAAAATACTTATTTTAACTGAAACCATGACCTTTCCCAAATCCTAACCGGGTCATTTTTGTGCCTGAACCATAACCCTAGTGCTGTAACATCATAAAACACAATTGTGTTAAAACAGTGATTTGTCGAGTCAGGAAAAACTGTTTGGGGGATGACAGGAGGGGGACTAGGACAAAGATGAGAGTCCACCAAACACTGCTGCAGTTACCTGATCTGCATGTCTGACAGAGCTAATCCCAGGGGCTTATTCATCTGCTGGAGCCACGTACTGTCTCTGTATGAGTACGAGACTAATTTGTGATCCTAATAACGGCACTGCTGCCTGCTTTGTGTCCCCAGGACAATAATGAAGTGGAGTCAGTGCTCTGAATGTACTGTGAATTTATTTTATCCAGAATAGCTTTGCTTGAGATGCTCCCATTCTCAAACCAGACATCATTTTGTTAAAAAGAAACACAAAAAGACCTTTAATTAATTTCTTTATACTTTGACTTGTAGAAACTGAAGACTGTAAATAAAAAGCTGAGTCACTGAAGTTGCAAAATAAAAGGCCATCAAATCCAATCATCAACTTTTAGTAGTGTCCAACTGTTGTTGATGTTTAAGTTATTGTAACATTTGTTGTATAAAAATAAAAAGACACAACTTGCTCAACTCACCAATAGAATAGGTTTACTGCGAAATGTTACCAATCCTAGTTCAACATTTGTTGCAGGACATTTTTAGTTTATAAATAGAACTTAATAAAAGCCAGTACTTGCTGGAGTAAAACCTCTTTGACTTTGTCATTTGCCCTTTTGTGAAATCTCTGGTACAGCCAGATCGGTTTTGTGCTGGAACTTCTTCCACTTTAAAATGTTCAGATTTAGAATATTTTCTTATTATTCCACTTTTTAAAGATATTCATTCACCCAAACAATGATGATGTCATGTAAAAGTCATTTTTCTCTTTGCCTAAATCCCAGTATCCACTTTCACTACTGTACGTTTACAATTTAAGTTTATCTGTGCATGTCATCGCTGAATAAAAGATTGCTCCTATTATTTGCGCCACCCTTGCTGCAGTACATTGTGTTCTCGGTGCTGTTCAATTGGCTCAATTGAATCCATCTGCTGTAACCATTGTTTGAGAACCAGGTAGGGTGCTCCATGGACAGCTGAATAAAGTTGTTACATAGGAGTGGCGTGCAGCCTGCAATTTTCCCCCTACAATGCTATAGCATGGCACTGTGAGTCCTTTGTGAGAAAGCATTATGGTGTGGATAATACAGCCTTGTAAAAAGCATGCCCCACAGTCCAAGGGGAATGGCAGACAGACACTCAGGCATTATCACATTAACACCTGGAGCCAGAGAAAATCTGCCCTTCACTATAAAAAGTAGGTTACTGTGAAAAAAAATGTATTGTGCTGAGAGAACATAGTAGATTACACAACTAATATGTTGTTCGTTTCATTACAAAAATGTCAGTGTTAGAATTGTTTTGTGTGGATGTGTTTTTGAATAGAAACCATGACCGCACATGCAGACCAACCCTATTGCCAAACAGAACATTGATATTGGATTCTACAAAACCCAGGATTGCTTTCAATAGTCAAATCTTTTCATGTTCAGTCTCAACATTTATACAATATACATTTGTGCCAGCTACATCTATTTATTCTGTAATTACTAATCTGAGTAGGACACTGCCCTCACAAGAAAACAGCACTTTGTGTTTGTTGAAATGCTTGATACAACTTATGTTTACGTTTACCTGACCGTTTTAGTGGCCGCGTGAATTTTTCATTTTAACCTTTTGCTTTCATTTTCAATTTGTCAGAGACAAAGGTGGAAGCTGCGTGATGTTGTTCAGCTATACAGTTTAAGGCCATGCATTGCAATCATTTTTCAAAGACCAGACTTGATGGGATTTTCCCATAAATATTATATCCATTATATATATACAATAATATTTGTGACAAATGTAAATCAGTGAAGTGGTACCTGACTCAACCGTTCGAGCTTGCCTTAAAGTAAAAAAAAGAAAATCATTTTCTGTGAACAATTAAAATGTCCCAAACTGTGTACATGCTGTTGTGGGTTGTCTCCGGGTGTGTCAGTTTCGGGGCCTGTGTTCTTGTTTGTATTTTGGTCAATGATATTTTACATGATACATGACCATGAGTTTTCCCTAATTTCAACCAAATATTCTTTAGTCATGCTACTGCCGTGGCTCTATAAATGGCAATCTAGGTCTGTTGCTTGGTGTCCCACTTTTGTCTGCACTAAAATATCTCACTAACTGTTGGATGGATAGTTATGTAACTTTGTACAGACATCCATGACCCCCACAGGATGAATCCTAATGACTCTGGTGATCCGCTGACTTTCTATCTACAGCCATCAACAGGTCAATATTTTATTCTGTCCAATACTTTGGTTTATGACCAAATACCTGCAAAACTAAGTTAATTCCTCAAGTGTTAATTAGACAACGTTAGCATGCTAACACAGTAAATGTAAGTGGTGATAAACATCAGCATGTTATCATTGTAAGTGTGAACAATGTTGGCATGGTAAAATGACTTTTTAGCTCAAAGTGTCACACAGCTGCTTATCATGGCTGTAGACCCTCAGTCTTGTTAAATCCCAAACCATGATCTTTTCCTAACCGTAACCGATTTCTTTCCCCAACCTAAGGCTAGTAGTTTTAGTACCTAAACCCATCAAAACCTTAACCATAGTGATCAGAAAACAATCATATGTAATACATCTCAGAATGCACTGACTATATATTCATAAATTCAATAGAGCTGAGAAAATGAAACCAGCATAAGACAATTTTAAGACAATTTCTGAATACAATATGATAGCTTAAGTTAAGAGCAGTGGTTTGATTTGCTTTGTTTTGTCTGAAAATATTGTTTTACATAGTTTCTGTGTAGTGACTTGCTGTGTAGTGTGACTTGGTGGTCGTGTTATGCTTATCTGCTTGTCTGTGCTGTGTTGTGTGGGATTGTCTTTCATGCAGTCACAGCATTTGCTCCTGCATGCTCACAGCAGAGTATTAGAGTGATATTAGAGTGTATCAATGGCCTGAACTCAACATTACCCAACACAATATCACAGTCCCTGCAGTGTAAATAGCTATCTCATTTATATTGCATTAAATTGCTTTGGTTGACATTGTGTTTTGTGTGAGCATGCACACCCACGAGCACGTCTATCTGTGGGGTTATGTGCATGGGTGTTTTCTTACTACTCTGAATACACATGTTTATGTGTCTAAAGAGTGTTTACTTTAGTCTGAGATATCCTCTAGAAGCTATAGGGGATATGTCAGTAATCTCAGCAGCACAAATACATAATGTAATGACGATAAGATTAGCTTGTAGCCCTGTGTTTGCTGACTGGCTAAAGAGAAGAAAGGCAAGCATCTGTAAAGAGTAATGAAAGAGTCCTGCTATCAGCTGCTCCAGCACAGATAAATGTGCTGCAGGGGGCTTTGTATATATATTACAAATTAAACGGGAGACAACGTCAAAAGTCGACCTTCCAGTGTGTCATGATCATTCTGTGACACTGGAACTAAACATCGTTATTATGCCATCAGTGTCAAAGCTTTTATTGGTAACGCAGTGAGATTTATATTGTGGAAAAGCTATGCAGTGAAGACCAGGTGTACACAATAAAAGTTTATAAGCAGAATACTTTAGTTTTGCAAGATCATGCATGAAAGAGGTTGTTGTGGTAAGTCTGGTTTTTCATTTAAACATGCATATAAGCTCAAAGTACAAAGTAAGTATTTGTGACAAGCTACTGACTTGAGGATTTGCATGTCCAAGTAGTGACATTTACTATTACATGGTGGTGAGTTTTCATCTTTTGAATTATAAAACAAGTCACATTCACCTATAATCAATATGTATTAAACTTTATATATTCCTTTTTCATTGCCATCCTCCTTTGGTGTATGACATAACTAGCCTGTCTGTGTCCTCTTTGTTCTTGTCACAGTACATCTTTTGAATTCAAAAGCCTGTGCATTGTAATACATGGTCCTTACCTGTTATTGATTATCCTTCAACCAGGTTTGACATGGCCTCTTTTGAGAGTTCTGCAATAGAATCAGAAACAAGGAGGAAGAGGATCAGTGTTTTTACAATATGGCTGAAGTCTTGACTTCTTCCTCCTACTGTATGGGCAAGTGGAGGTAACGTTTCTTTCTGCAGTCAAAACAGGAGTCCTTGAATGTACAAGCTACACAGTACAACAATATATCACATTTATTGATGCATTCCCTCAAGACTTTTAACTGTTCCTTTGGGATATTTTACGTGGGAGTGATGTCATATCAAATATGTAGGACAGGAGTGAAGATAACCTCTAAAATACTACAGCAAAGCACTGATGTTTCAGTTAATCTACTTTAAGCCTGCATACAGTGCAATGCAGATTTGTTTTTATCGCTATTTGCAATCTCTGTGTGTCTCCAGTCATTTCACAAACTGAAATGTAGATTCAGTTTCCCTCACACCTAACATACTCACACAGTCTCTGTCACTCACACGCACACACACACACATGCACACAAACTTCAAAGACACAAGGGATGGTCACCTTCCTGCTCAGTGGGATGCTCTCAGCACTAGAAAAACACTGCTGAAATATTGGCATTCAGAGAGCAGAAAGAAGCCAAAGGCCAGGGAGAGGACACACAGACCCAGCCAGAGAGAGAGAAATTACATGATTTCTTGGAGATGAAACAACAGAGATAATAAATTGTATGTGTTAAAAATGGATGGTATGTTTTCAGTGTGCTATCATGGGAATTTTTGGAAATCCCCTAAAAAAGGAAAAAACAGTGGTGATAGATATAACACGAGAAAATACGATAATCACTAAATAGAACATATGATTGATATATTATGGCTGGCACTGTTAGCAGAGAGCAAACAGTGTGTATTATTAGGCTCCCTGTATTAGCATAAGGTTGATTCAAAAGATTGTTTAACTTCTGGAGAAGAGGGAAAAGCTCAGCAGATTTTCACATGATTTGAGATTATTCTTCATTTTTGACAAAAATGAATATCAATACACTCCTGTAGGCTACATTATCCTCACATATAATATGAGCGTCACAGTAACAATCAAAGACGAATTGTGCTGTGTATACTTTTATTTATATAGCCCACAGATGCTTTACGCAGCAAGCAAGAAAACAAACATTGTATAATTAACCATATCAATAAATAACACAAGGACTAAAATATTTATACTATCTCTACTCTGACTGTCTGATTATCACACTGTTAATAAAGGAAGCATATTGCAGTATTTTCACTCTGTCCGACACCAATTGTTGTGCATTATTTAGGGACTCAATGAAAATTACATTCTAAATTAAAAAACTATGTCTTAAAAATGTTTTTATTCTGAATGCATTTCAGAAGTCTACGCCAGAGGAACACTATTTATTTAGATTGTTTTTCCGGCATTGTAACATTTATTGATGGCTGAACAGGAAACAAGGAGATAGAGTGAGTGGCGTGACAAAGGTGCCTGTTTGGAAATAAACCATGAGGCTGCGGTTATGAGCATACACCTTAACCACAGAGATAGAGTGCTTTTATAATCCAAGGTTACTAAAGATGAAAGTGATCACTTTGTGTCTTCTCTGGGCAGGTGTGAGTTAGGTCTTGATTTGGCACTAGCATTGATGCATTTCAAAGAGCTTTCAAACAGCCTGTTGTTGGTGAAAGGCAAAGAGACTAAGCATCAAATCCATTTGAATTAAGCATTAACTGACTGTATTAATTGGCTGTAATTGTTAATATTCTCCCAGGTCTCATTGTCTGTGTTGATACTATAACCCCTCCAATGACAGGCATTGTGTTGTAAACGTCCTATCAGTGGACTTTGCATAAGTGTCAAGTTTTCCAAACAGTGCAATGACATCAGCAGAAATACTGAAGATGCACGCCAATGTTTTCACTAGCCTTAATTATTCATTAAAAATCTGCTGTCTGTTTGTCCTGATAAGCCTCTGGCTCATTCAGTTCTGTGCAGTCATGCTCGCATAGCTGATTTAGCTAGCTGTACTGTAGATGCTGCTCTCAACATTCCCGCCTGCCCAGAATCAATGTCCTCCTCCACCAAAACAACAACAACTTAAACTGAGCTGGCCTTGGAATGCCTGTCTCTTGCTGCTATTCCATTAAATGTCTTTTGCTTTGAATTTTAATGCCAAAAAACATTACCATATCCTCTGTTTCCTAAGTAATTTCAGCAATGTCTTTCCGCAGCAAATGCTTTATTTGACTTTAACTTTCTGACAATAAGGCAAAAGTTTAAGATCCAGCCTTAAAGATTTGCTCACAATCGGGCTTGTTAGTGCCAGAGTGTGAAGTTTAAATTGGCAGCTCAGAGGTGACAGGTGTGTGGTCCTGCATTGCCTGCATTTGTATTCATCTCACTTTATTTAAGAGGAGGTGTGTGGAGAGTGGAGCGGAGGGATAAAAAAAGACAGTCTAATCAATTAGGCTTTCAAGGGCTCTGCTCTGCTTTCACCCTCCTAATCAGATACAGCTCTAATTCTCCTCTGCCAAAAAAACACACAAGGAGGCCACCCTAATGAAGAGTGAGATGCAGCCATGCCAGCCCACCATGGAGCCAGTGGTTGCTGGGTCCTTATTTCTCGAACATTTCCAGCTCCCAAACATCCTACAGAAAGCTTCTATGTTGGAGATGCTCAAGAGCCGCCTTCGCATCTTCCCCGGAGATGAAGTGGTTGTTTGGCGGCAATGTAAACCTGAGCCCAATCTTCCCATGTAATGATCTGACAGCTGTGACCTTCATGGGAACCTGTCCAATGACCCTGCTGGTGGAAAGCTCCTGCCGCACAGGTATTAGCAGACAGACAGACACCTCTTTAGGGAATGGGGTAGAAATAAGAGGAAATATTTGGCGCAGAGGAGAGAGCAGCTTGGAGACACAGTAATTTGTCTGGGTCTGAGCCTGCTGTGCAGAGTCAGGGTCGCACGGGGGTAAGGGCAGAGTGTATACTAACAGCACATGATGAGCGTGTACTGCTGCTGGAGCGTAAAGTCACAGGGCATGGTGAAAATAACCCGTGCTGAACTCTGCTTTTGGCTGATTTTGATGGATCACAGAAACTCTCAACCTGCCTTTTCCTTCCTGTGTCACTTATTGACCCTTACTTAAAAGCATTAAAGGTGTCCGTCAAAGTCTGCACTGGACAGTTCTAACATAACTACTGATTGTTGAAACTTTTTATGTGAGCACACGTCACAATCCCTGAAATTCAGACTTTATAGCTGTGCAGTGCTGCTGGAGAGTAGCCTTGTTTTCCAGTCATGTGTAACTCTTCATTAGTCTTCTCCACAGCACTCTGAAAAGAAGTCTATCACTAGATGTCTTCGCTTTTGCTGTGCAGAGCAGAGGTGTATTTTGGGGCCTGTGGCACCGTTCCGTTTACCATACTGTGAATGTAATTAAATCCAAGGGCTGCCAGTATTTACTGGCAAGGGGGGGCCAACTCTCTCTGCTCCTCAAACAGCCCTCCATCTGTCTGATTGGATTGTGGTCCCAGGCAGTACCAGACATGACATGGGCACTGGAGGAGGCAGCACAGACTGAGGTCCCCCCAACCCAACCTCATGCTGTTTTAATACAATATGACCTAGCCAGGGGGATTCAGATGTACATGATAAAAAGATATTGTGTGTGTGTTTGTTTATGTATATAAACATGATAAGAGTAGTGACAATCCCTCGAGGTTCGCTCACACGATTAGTGTTTTCGCTGTGATGGTTTTTCTTGATAGAGGAGCACAGCTTTGACAGATAGGAGATACAGTGTAGAATACAAAACGTTTAGTGTCAGCAGAGTATTGAAAGGGGCAAAGGCACACAGATTTACTGTCTAGTGGTTTTAATGACTTAATGGTACAAAGATCCAATAGAAAAATTGCAGCATGAAACACAGATCTCATTTTAATTGATCCCCTTGACAATATAATACATGCTGGAGGTTTATTCAGATGCAAGCAGGACTCTGTGACTGGAGTGGCTTGGTGACACTGTGTGAGATGGTCCTAACCCACATTGGGAGATATTTACTTATTTACTACCGCAAGCGATGCATAATTTGCCGTCACCATCTTTTTATTTTATTTAGCGGGATATCTTTGTGAAACTCAATATATAAATGTATCAAGACGCATTTTATCTGACTTGCATGAAGTGCTGCTAAAAAAGATCAGATGCTGGGCTGTTTTGAAGTGTGCAAAAGAAAGCTGCTGCTGAACCTTAAGACTTGAAGAGAAGACATTCTTGGAACTGCAAGCGTGCATTCATCTCGCAAGAGGATGGCTGTATCTGAGGAAATGTTCAATAGCCTGATGTTGTCAGCACAATAAAAAGAAAAAATGTTAACTCGTTTGACTAGATTAATTATTTAAACAGATAAAGAAAATAGTGTAACAGCTTACTTAATGACTAATATTGCTGGATTTGAGACGAACAGAAATGTGAAATCATGTGAAATTTGCTTTTGTCTTTTGTAGTCTACTGCTCTCATTAAATAGCGTTGTATTGCACCTTTTAACTTGCATTTCTCTCTCTAACTCACTGTTTAGACCTGGCTATAGCCTCTCACCGTCTGTGTGTGTCCGATAAAACAATTTTGTCTGCTGCAACAGTCAGTCTGCTGTGATAAAGCAAATGCAGCATGTATTTGTATAATTTTTCATTCCCTTTTCCATATTTTGCATCTCTGAACAAGAACACCTTGAAATAGATATTGCATTCAACCAAACACGCAATCTTCCGCGGTACAGCTTTTCTTCTATTTTACCAGTGCAAAACCTCTGTGTGGTTCTTCAGTAAAGGGCCTGCAAACCATATACATTTTCCCCATTGTGTGTGCTGTTTCACTTTGTTTTTCTCCAAACACACTTCAGTTAGCTGAGACAAAAGCCTGATTTCATGTATGCCTTTGATACCATCATGTGGGGCACTCGATTGAACCCTTTTTTTTGGTGTGTTTCACTCAAAGGCATGAAATAGCATCACCATTGTTCCATTTTCTGCTGATAAGACTCTGTTACGTCGTTCTTCAGCGAGTACAAAGACTATCAGGACGTTGTGTCCTTGTCATTAGCTCAGCGTGTAAGCACCGGTCTTTGTTATTACTCTCCTGTTTTACCCCACCAGGAACTGTGGTTGGACATGAGATTCAAAAGTACCGGAATATAAAAATGAAAAACTATGGAGAGCGAAGGGGAGAAGAGGCAGAAGCAGACAGATACCCCCTGATTATGGCAGTTAGGGCTTATTGTGTGTGGGAAAAGGTAGTGATTGAGGTGGGGGCAAGTCCTTGGAAGTCAGAGCCAGAGTGACTGATTGAAAACAATGACAGTTATGATGAGGTCTTCTTGATGTGGGCTCTCTGCTGAGGCAGCGGGGCCGGAGATGGAGCTGTGGGAGAGGGCGAAAGAGCCTCCTGTGGAGACACTGATCAAATACGGTGTTCAGTACAGCGATGTGGTGCACAGAAGGAGCAGATAAAGACACAGCCTTTGGTCTGAGGCACAGGGAGGAAGAAGGATTCCTGGAAAGAAGAACAAAATCGAAGAAGGAAAATGAAAGGCCTCTTCCAAGGTTTGTGTGTGGCAATGTGCCTTTAAGACAGTGAAAGAAGCAAGATGTTTCTGAAATATTACCCTGCCGTTTCTGAGTTTTCCATTTCTTACTATCCTCCCCTGTGCTACCCCCATACACATACTCACAATAATAAAATAGTCCCCCCCCTCCCTCCCAATCTCTCTCTGCAGAGTCAATCTTGGTGAAATCGTTTTTTCAGGCAATTCACCAAGGTTACACAGGAAGAAACCTCCAAACAGGCCATTTTGCCTTTTACTCAGTTTTTTCCTCAAACATGCACAAAGCGAGGGGGCACATACATTTGACTCAAAGCCCTTTTGCCTCACACACCTGCCAACATTTATAATTTTAATCTACTGTAGTGTACACATATTGTTCTTGATGGTTGGTTTATCATACAGTTTTATGCAATTACTGCAGTCACAGCAGAGCACAAAGCCTTAGCCAACCTCCATCTCTCACTTATTAATGACGTATAGTCTTTACTGTCTTCTTGTGATGGTAATTACATTGTAACTAAATTTTATTCATTTTGTGTTATGTATTTGCGTCCCTCTCCGGTTCCTCTACCGTACTCAACTTTGTTTTTCCTCTTTTTCCATCCACAGCCCTCTCTCTTCTCCTTCTTCGTGTTTCTGCGTCATCCAATAAGAAGTCCCTCCACCAGCTCCCCATTCAGCTGAATGTCAGCATTGATCACATCATCCAGGAACAACTCAACAGTCCCACTAACATGCTGTATTAGAGAGCGAGATGGGATGTGAGATGCAGCCTCTATCTAATTTCCCACAGCTGTAAATCAAAAAAACTAAAAAAGAAGAAAATCTATGAAATGAATGACAAACGCTGACAAAAGATATCAAATCAGCATTTTCTAGATACACTTCCACAAGGTAATCACATACTCTTGAACATTTCTTTGTGACGGGAAAAACCTGATATCAAATGTTCCCTGTATGATGCACTGTGTTTGAAATAAGCTACAGGGGAAACTAAAAGGAAATAATACATTAGAAGGCTAATAATACATTATTGCTTTGGATTAAATATGTATCTCCTTGATGTGATATCTCACTTTTATCTCTCTCTGGTGTTCGCTCACTTCTGCGCTGCAACATCACGTACTGTATCTCATATGCAAGACAGCCACATGTATAATCCACAGTGTGTGTGACACAGGGAGTAGGCGGTGTGGCAGTGGCCAAAGTGAAGAGCTCTTTATTCCGAGGAGCACTTTGTGCTGTCTGTGAGCAACTGGAACAGGAACTGTGAAAACCCTGCACCCCCAATTTCAGTCTTTTTTTCTTGTTTCACCTTCAGTTGAAGGAGTTTTATGCTCCTCTGTGGGTTGTGAAATTTCTAGTTGGCTTTTTCAAATAGTTAAATAACAGAATATTCTGCAGGACTGACACTAATACCAAGGAATTAGCCTTGTCACCATGCTGCTTGTTCACAAGCTTCTGCAGAATGTTTTTTTATAAGAATTCAACAACAAATAGGCTAACACTTAACACACACACTTGGTACAATCAAGTATGTAGATAATGATTAAATCTCAACACTGCAGGGATTGTATGTTTTCACAGTGTTTTTTTAATGCAAATTGTTACTCTCACAATGCAGGTCAAGATACTAGGCTAAAGGCATGATGATGTTTTTAGATATTTAAAGCAATAGTTTGACATTTATGTGAAATATGTGTATTTGCTTTATTGAGTTAAAGATTGATACAGCTCTCAAGTGCCAGCCAATTAACTAAGCTAACATAAAGCTTAACAGGAGAAACATCTAGTCTGGTTCTGTCCTGGATGGAAAATATACTGACCAAAGGTGTAGAATGAGAGGACAACTGTAATTTGAGATTTTGTAACACAAAGCAAAGAAGAATGAATTTCTGAATTTCTTAAGACGAATAAGAGCATTAAAGCCAGAGGCCTGATGTATGTGAGCTGTGTGGCTTTCAAGTCTTTTTTCCCCTGTTCTTTGAACAAAAAAGAGAAGAAAAAAATTAAACATTGCATCAGCATGGTCAATTTTCTTCTTCTTCTATGATATTCATTCAGTTGTTGAATCTATTTTCTACTTTCGTACAGTGTGAGGGTTACAGAACAATAACGTGAATCCACCCAGCATTTCTTTGAATAACTTGACATCAAAAAGGCTGAAATAAATGAACATGAAACTTATGCCACAGGTTGCATCTTAAGTTGGGCAGTAAGTCAGGTGAGCAGTGAATTACCTCAGTTTACCATGACCTCACTTAATTTCCATCTGGATAAATGTAGCATATGTGTTTTAGCAAACACATGTATACATAATAGAAAAAGGATAGACACCAGGCAATTCTTTTGATAATAAGACATAAACATGATTGAATAAAACCTGAAAGCTCTCCCACATCCTGTCTGTGCTATAAGATTACACTTCTTATAGATGACGCATCTTATCATATCCACAGGGAGCCTGACTTACCGGCAGATTTATATGGAAGACAGCAGGACTTCATTGTTGAGTAATGGACAGCGAGTATGACATGACTTTATACATATCAGAGCTCATTTGGAAATCTGCTAACCTGGGCATTTCTTACCCATATTTAATGTATCTAATAAGCATGGATGAAGTGCGGCTAGCACATCCTTGGGCATTACCTGGAGCAATGCAAGCTCAGTAAGATCTATTTTGGAGCTGTGAATAGTTCTTATAAAAATATTGTCTACACCAGTACCATTTAGATATCGCTTCATTTATACTAAAGGAATTCAAAAATGCTTCTAATCTTAAACATTTTCAGGGGTACTTGACTATTTTTACCAGCGTGTTAAAACAAAAGGGCTGACGGTGGCTGTAATGTGCTGTTCTCCAGGTGTGTCTATCTCTGTGGTCCTTTGAGATGAGAAGAACTCAAATGCATTCTGAAGAATTCTTTTATTTCTCCTGTAATGAGCTGATAGCTGGCGGGTAGCTGTTGTCTCCTGCTGTGTCTTATTCTGTATTGATAGTTTCCCTTTCAAACACACCTCATCCACCCCCTGCAGCCTTCAGTGCCAGGTTGCCACTGCACTTCGTAGTTTTTCCTGACACTAACTCTAATCTTTAGCCGCAGCAAGCAAAGGGGCTGACATTCCCTTTCAAAAGAGAAAACAAAGGCAGGTTGTGGTCATAGAATATGACATATGTCTGAAAATGGGTTCCTGTTATGCTGATAGGGCTCTTCCTGAGGGGTTCAATAGACAACCCACAGCAGGTGACCAATCGGTGAGGAGACACTAACATTGTATCCACCCAGGGTTCTTCAGTGAAGTGGTAGTGTGTCATATGTAAATATAAAATAAATATTGTTCCCTCACTGATATGCTGAATATGTTCATTGTTGTTCAGCTGTGTTCACTGTAGCAGGACTGTCAATGTTTTGTCATTATCATGGCCAGAAACAAATAAAAGAGATTATCAAAAGCCTGTTAAACAGAAAAGCAAAGCTAATCTTTCAATTATCTCTTATCCACATTTTCTCTGTCCAGCAAATTGCATCAGTTGTAGGTTAGATGCTAATTAGAACTAATTTGTTTCCTGTCTATCCTAAAATCTGAAAAAATACAATATTTAACATAAGCAAATTCTGAATGAGAAGTAAAGTCCAATAAAACTCTTTGTGGAAAGTACCTTTGCTTGGAAACCTGAGGCATGTATTTGTGGAGTGTGTTTGATTTGGTACTCTGGTGATAGAGCGGTTAACAAACCTGAGCTGATCTGACCATTAGTAAAGAACATAACTTTTTTTTCATGTTGGAGTTATATAGCAGTTGTGGTAGAAGTAATTAACAAATGTGTATCTGTCTAATGAGTAGCCTCATTGTATCTCTTGAGAGAAATTAAGACTGCAGGTTCTGAGGTATGCTCCAAGTTCATCTTCCTGGAGGTGGTGGGAAAGCTTATTGATTATCTCCTGCTGTTTCTGTGAGGCCTGAGAAAGCCCGGGTGAGGAAGTATGCAGCTCCAGCCCTCCTTACCACAGGTTCAAAGAAAGGAAGGGGTTTTGTTGTGCTTTGAAGTTGCCAAAGTGGATAAATTCCAAGGGCATAGGTTAATTCGTGTTTTAATTAACATGACAACGTACACATTATTTATATTTATATACACAGATTTATAGATGGGTGACATTTAGTATGGTTGGATGAAATTAAAATATATTCAAATGAACATTAATTGTGTTTTTAAATTGATTTAAAGGTAATCAAAGAGGTATCTATTCTAGTGGCGTAATTATCAACACTACAGCTGCACAACTAAATCCGTAGAGGAAAATGCATTCACATTGGTGGTTGCCTTGTTGTTTGGATTATATGTAAGATTTCCAAATCTCAGAAGGTTTCACTTCATTAGGAACATGCACTGGACACAACACACCGAAACAAAAATCGAGTTTTTTAACAACTAACACATTTATATTAGATGCTGTTCTGCCACTATTAATAATGTAAGTAGTAGTAAGTAATTATTTTTGGTTTTTCACTCATGTATGCATTTAACATTTACAATATGTATTTACAGTGACTTAAGCTCCAATTCTGTGAGCCTTGCCTGAAACCAGAGAGGTTGTGGAGAAAAAAATTTGCAAGAAAAACTCTAAAACAAATTCTCATCCAAACAAAGAAGACCACCCTAATATGTCACCTAACTATTAATTAACTATATCATAAATCACTGTGACAATGACAGCTAGTCCCAATTACAAATGTCACGGTTGGCCTGGCCCTCTATCGAGCTTTATTGTCCCTGGAAATCAGACTGTTTACAAATCACCTTGTTTATAGGTCATGAAAGAATATACAATTGATCCAAGACGTTTAGAGTTCAGAACTGTTGTACAATGATAACAGAAAAAGTACATATCATATACATTTAAAGTCCATCTTTCAGCTATCAACCATTGTGTTAAGATGATTTACTTCAGTGTGAAATCTAAATTAAGACATGAGAGTTGGGAAGAAGGTTTTAACCATCAAAGATGGTGAAACATCTAACAAGGGCCCAATTATAAAGAATTAATGCTGTTGTTTGACCTATTTTCTTTTCTAAAACAATGAACATAAGATACTGGGGATGTTTCTGTATCTGCCCCAGATTGCAAGATTAATTACTCACTTCTTGGACTCTTCTAAAATAATTTGATCAACTATTCATCTCTATAAAAGTCTCCCTATTCTTGTGCAAGGCAACTAGATTGGTCATTTGGTTTTTATGACAGGAATATATTTATTCCAGGATAATTTTACTTAATTTGACCAATTTAGCGTTCATAAGCAGTATATAAACATTTAACAAATGGTTTATAACACCACAGTGTAATTTTAAGCAATGTTAAGTGTTAATTAATGTGTCTATTAACAATTATAACCTGCTATGAACAACCACAAGTGTAGGCTAGTGTATAACACAGGTGTAATTATATAAAGTGTCTTCAAAGGAGAAGCTATAATACTGCACATTCATAAACACTTGAAATGTCTGTTAGCTTCTAACAACTACATTATAATGTGTTAAACCATTTATTTAATGGTTAATGATAAAAATGCTGCTTATAAATGTTGAATAGGGAGACTTATAGTAAAGTGCAAAAAAAGATGGGTGAAAAAAATCAAACTTTGTTGAAATTGAATACACTGGACAACTAACCATAACTTGGAATAACCAAAACATTTAACATTTTAACCAGAACATTGTTGAAACTATGTATTCTGTTGGTTTAACCAGACCTCATACAGATCCTTTGCAGTGTTTCTTACTTCTGTTGCTATTTCATAATGCATGCACTGTTTCAAAGCGTGAGTGTCGTTCAGGTGGCATGGAGGCACAGGTCGGCAGGGTGTCCTCTCAACCTGAAGTCCCTGAACCCTGGGGATTCACCCAATAAGAACTTGGCCCGGCTGCAAGCCACTCTTTGTGATTTTTCCTGTTCCTTTGTGCAGTACATTTGTATTCCGGTTGTGTAACTGGATGCCGGGCAGTGACAGCTATTTAGCATTATATTTGAATGCCTTTAAAAGGACCTCTTCAAAGGAGCACCGGCGTGGTAACAGGGAAAAGAACAAATAGCAGATGGTGTTGAAACTCTATGTTCACATCAGGGGGTGATGCAAATGTTCATCATTCATTAATGCTGAGGACAGTAATTTGATACTAACAGAATACATTCTACATACTTCCTTCGCCGTGTGTTATTGTGTGCACTGTGAACTACACAAGATGGGATTCATATGTGTATAATATGATCGAAAGAGGTCAATCATTATGGATGCAGAGTGGGAAGGCCTCCTAGCTAGAGAGGTCATTATCTGCTGTGTACTCTGAAGAGATGAAAGGATGGACTGTGAATAACTATCAGACTGTAAACACACAAATCAATTTATTAGCAGGAGTAATTGATGGGGCTTCAGCATTTGACCAGTATCACATAGTAATTTCCATAGCTGTCGCTGTGCCTTACATAGTTAGTCATGCAGCAAGTCCTGGAATGATTTTAATACTTAGGTGACAACTGTTGAATATCTTTGCTTGTTGGTCTGTGGCGCCACATGATCCAAATCGAAGCTTTCTGTTGTGCTTAATGCAGTGCAAGATATAGCTTATTAAAGATTCATTATGTCATGGTTTACTCAACTGTGTAATAGTCTGTAGTGACTAATAATATTCCATCTAACTTCAAATACTAATCATTACTAAACTCTGTGGCTCTGAAGGGTCTTAAAAACGTGGAGCGTTTGATTGGATGGCCAACAATTGAGAGGATGAGAGGTTCACATATGTGTTTTAAGAAAAACAGTTTCCATGTTGAGAGGAGACAAGACCGGACTTGTCTGAGCAGCTGTGTGAGCAATTAGTTTCATGCCCATGTTGAGGTCAGTTTTAAGACACCTACTGCCTCACACTGGGTCTCCAATATCTAATCAATAAATAATCTGCGACTGGATCTGCACTACCAGTCCCCCATCTATCAGTCACTGATCTCCCTTTGTATCTTTCTGTGAATTTATAGGCCACTGCCTGCATGCTAAATTAGACAGCAGTGGTGAAATGGTTCGATCCTCATGCTTGCTTTCTCTGATTCATTATGTTCTGTTCTTTCTGTATTGCCTCGTATTTTTGGCCACACCACTGACAGAAACACACACACACACACACACACACACACACACACACACACACACACACAGTGAACTTTTTCTCACTTTCTTTGTTTAAAAAGTCTCATTGTTCTGCATCATCCGCTTGTCTCTTGACCTTATCTCTGTTCTTGCCAAATGGACAAAGCAACAGTACACTCATGCATCCTGTCACCAAGTGGCACACATAATTGGATTGTTAGACTCACCGCCTGAGATTGAGCACGGAAATCTTATTTGGTTTGCTCTGTTCTTTCTTTCTCTGTCTCTCTCACTTTGTTATCACTTGTTCTCCCTCTTCTCCTTTTAAACCAATTCTACTCTGTCATCTCTTATTGCCCTTACCCCTCAGTCTAATCCCTCCCTTTCTCTTTTTTGCTCTGATCCGCTCTCTGTACATAGATAGACCTGTGTCGCTAGGCAGTGGGAGATACAGACAGAGGGAGGATTCAGAGGTCACTTTACAAGTGTAGCTGCTAATTAACAGAAATGGAATTAATCATTTCAAAGGGAAATGGTGTGGACACACAATCCAGCCCTCCATTTCATCTTGTTGTTTTTTTCCCCCTCTTGCCCAGTGTTGCTTCCCTTTCAAAAGTACTCCAAAAACACTTGATCGCTTCTATTTCCATGGACACGGATACTGCTCCCAGCTCGGATTAGCACATTTTGAAGAGTGAACGCCACTTGGACAAATCCACCCAGTTTTCTCATTCTAGAGATGACATTTAATTTCACATGTACAGCTCGTGCTCTATCAGTTTTCACAATTTTTTAAACTTACTGACCTCAATGTGAGGTCCCTAAGAATCAATATACTTTCCACATGTCAAGTCACACTAAGAGCAAGTATGGATCACTATACAATCTATATCTATATATCACCAAACACATACCTCCATTTTTTGTTTTAACAGTTACTTTGTTTTCCAAATGATTTTTTTTAAATGTCTCATTAAAAGGAGAATACTAAAGTGAGAAAGTACTTTTTATGAGACTATAATTTCAGAACATTTAAGAAAATATTAAAGTTTTTACTGGACTACGTTTATAAGTATTTGATGAGCTCCTAAAATTGTAAGTACTGTTAGGGTTTAAACCATTCATCTAACCATATCCATATCCATACCCATTATTGCTGGCCAAGGCTTGATTATCAACCAAACAAACTTCAGAACTTCTGCTTTCTCACCTTTACACAGTTGGCCAATTATGGCATGAAGTGGATGGGAATGTCGGATTGTCGGTTTCAGGAACGTTAAAGACATGGTCGGGCTCAGCCCATCCAATCGAACATCAGAAAGGTGTGGAGGGGAGATGGTTACAGGTCATGGGTTACTGGAATCTATCCCAGCATGAACTAGGTATGAGGCAGGAAACATCCTGGACAGATTTCTAATCCATCACACAGCCAACAAAACTGTACAGAAAGACAAACACATTGCTGTTAGTGTCCACTGTACCGTGTTTGGACTGTAACAGGAAATCAGAGCACCCTGACCAAACAGACATGAGTATAAGCTGTAAGGTTTACGGTGAATCTCCCACAACATTAGAATACCTTTTATAAGTTACAGCCATGATCACATAGGATGCAATTTTCTTTTTAAGAGTTAACACTGATCTACAAAAATAGCAGAACACGGTGAAAGATTGAAAAAAACAACTCCTTCACTGAAGAAAATAATACATTTAAATGAATAAGGAGGTGCAATATATTCCTTATACAGCTCATATTCTACCAAATATACCCTTGTAACAGTATAGCTTCTGTCATGGATAGGCTAACATAACCTACAGCTAAAATGTTCACTTGAACTTCTAATCAATAATTCAAGCATGCAAGCACTCATCCTCATCACATGCCTTTCTATTCAGACTCCTTTGAATGGCAGGCAAACCTAAATGTCTTTGTGTGTGTGGAGGTGCATATGAAAAAAGTAAAGCAGAGGTGTCTCATTACTGGTGATGATACTGCAGCCTAGCTTGATGCCATAGTTCTGCCTCTGCCAAGGAATCAATGACATGGCTGCCGGTACGAATCAAGCTCACAGCTGCCAGGAAAGTGAAGTGCAGCTCGTCTTAGATTGGAGACGGGTGGATGGATAGTTTTAAACAAAATTGGTGGCAGAGATATTGGAAATGTTTATCTATCTTTGTGTGTGAGGAAGAATGTGGAGAAAAAGAAAAAGAAAATCACAGTAAAGCTTTTATGAGTTTCCGTGAGATGATAGAAAGGGATATAAGCAAGGAGTGTTTTAATGAGGAATGACAAGGGTTGGCAACACAACAAACACAAAGAACATTTTTAAGTGAAAAAATGAAATGGCATTTTATTTTGTCTGCTACAGCAAAAATGTGTGCGCTGTAAATCACCTGTCCTGTTCTCATAGAAAGGGAGATTTGTTTGTTGGAACAAAATACCGTTCCAGAGTGGACAGTCACACTGAGCCAGAGAGCAGCCAACTCAACTACAAGACCCACAGTCACAGCAACCAACATTAGCTCCCTTGCTAAAGTCTCCTTCTCACCCAACTTACAAACATGAACACGTACCTTGTGCTGCACCTTAGCTTGTTGAACAAGCAACCAACCAAACAAAGTGAAAAGTGCCCCACAAATGTCAGTTTGCAGGCTAGACAGCACATTAAACAGAATATAAATGTACCTGCAGATGTCACTTGGGCCCAGTTAGGTGTAAATGTAGTCCTTCACAACACACTGTCTGCACAGGACATGTAGGCTACGGCACAAGTTTTAGTTTTTCTCTCTTTCCCTATGGTGTGACACCGTCACTCTGGCAGCCTGCTTTTTGCTGGATTTCTTCTTTATGTCACGTTCACAACTTCTCTAATGCACTTCCAGACTGGATTAATTATTATATATTATTATCAGCACCACTCATACACTTTCAGAAGAAAACTCATCACCAAAAAAGCTAAGGATCTAAATGTGAAGAGTTTAAACTTAATGCACAGCCCACTAGACTTGAGACGAAACAGACTTGAGACGAAACAAGACATAAAGCAGTCCTTTTTTTCCCTTAACACACAAGTTTACGATCTCACCAGTCACCTCGAAATGGGTGGAGGTCATTGTTAATGGCATCAAGAAATATAAATGATGTCTGTTGTTATGCTAAGGAATCTTTCTGTCATTTGCCTCCAATATAGGCCACATTTCATTAGTCCCATCAGCAAGGTAATTCAGAGTAAAAAATGAAGGATAAATTGCAGTGCGTGGGAAGCCTGGTGTATAATCACAATTGCAACTTATCTAGCCTTGCTTGAGGAGTGGTTAATAAATATTAATAAATTATTTGTAGTGAATTGTGAAAAATAGAACAATTTTAAAGGCATTGTTATCTAAACTTATATTATCACCAATAAGGCTTTTTTTACTTTGACATTTCAATCACACTAAACAATTTTGTCTGAGCCAATGGTCAGAGCTGCAAATATAATACATGTTTAAAGGTGCATGCTTTCCTGTGACACTTGACAGTAGTTTATCAGATCAGCAAAGGTATTAGTCATCTTTCAGTGACATCTAATACACTAAACCTCCTCACATCTGAGATATTAGTGCAGGTTCACAGACACAAAGCCACCGTTACATGTATCAAATAGCGTAGCTCTAGAATTAAAATAGCCTTGTTAGTTTAAAACGTACTCTTTAACATCAGCTCATATATTTATCTGAGTAGGTGTACAGTACATTTTACAGTTAGTGCAAAAAAACTCAAACAGTATACACTGTAGTTGGAACAACTGTTTTCAGATACATCACTGCTAAGGTTCGAGCTTGCATTTCAATCTGATTCACTGCGATGATGGATAGCATGTGTTCTACCACACCTCCCAGGGTGAATCAAATTGAATACACTCACTGGAATAAAACAGGGGGATTCACTGGTTTGTGACTGTCAAATAATGTGCCAAATGTCTCTGTGTACCTATGTCACAGTGGAGGGGTGCGAGGCAGATGCTCAGGAAAAGCTGCAAAATCATCAGATATTACAAATGTAAATATAATGAGAAAACAATGAGGGCCAAGATGGAAGAAAGCAGGTGGAGTCAATTAGAGAACATCTTTTTTAAGTTTAATCTAAAGATAGGTAAATAGAAATATATTATGAAAAATTAAAGATGTTTGTACGTACCTGCCCACCTACGTACCCTTCGACCTTCCTTTAATATCCATTCATCCATTATCCATAATGGTTGTATTGGATTTTCTATTGTACTACCATACTTTAATGGTTTTATTTAATCATATTACTGTATTTTAACCACAAGCTAATTACTGATTCAAAAATGCAGCTTACTGAGTATCTTATTCAAAGAAAAAGCTGCTGAGAGCTGTAGTGCAGGTCTGTGCCAGCAGAGTTTAAAGTTTAGAGTTCTGCAAACGGTTATCAGGTGAATAAGAAGGACAGCCACAGAGGGAAGGTAGTCATGGGAGCGAGCTCTGCAAAAGTCATTTTGGCAGGTAGTGAAAACTTCATGCTGAGTAAGGCCAAAATGTTTTGGATGAGGAAGAGGCGAGCAGACATGAATCATAATGTTGCACAAGTCTATGGGGAGAAAGAGTTATTGTTCCTTCAACTTGTGGTCCAGCACCATCTGAGGCACAGTGTATTATAATGAATGATACAAGCAGTGTGTTTGAGTGAAGCTCATTTAGCTGGCAAAATTTGATACACTAAAACACAAATATTTAGATGCCTTATGTTGCAGGCATACTGGGCCAAAACAAAATAAAATCATCCTGCATTCAAATAATGTATACATATTATGTTAATGGAATATAGCTTCAGGTATTTAGCATTGCACTTGCATAGTCACAGGACTCGCATAAGACAGATGTAAAAAAGAAAGGTCAAAATTGATGCAACAGAGGACGAGACACCCTGACTTTCTCTAGTATATGGATCAAGTGCCTGAAACACTGGCTCCTACATTTCCCATAGTGCAACTGTACAGTATCTTTCATCACATCCCCAATGCCCCCTAAATGTCCACTTCTTTAAAACCTCACGCCCCAGCTTATGTAGGTTTAACTTTCCTATCCATATATCCCTGACGATATCATCAGTTTTATTTTTTACACTCGACAAAGTTCCTCTCAAACCACAGACAACATTATACAACTGTTTCCACGGGCTGAGTAGTACTCATCATGGCGAGTAAACTGAACTTCATGTGTAAAATTGGAGTGCTTTTTTAAAGTTTGACAAAAAATTGTTTCAGTGGAACCGACTGTATTAAGCAGATTTTGGCTCACAGTAATATCACACACAGTTCTCTACAGGGTACACTATCCTAGTCAAATTAAAGTGCTTTAAAGTCTTGCGCACAGAATCTGCACAAGACATTCATAACATTTTACAGATTACAACAATATACTCACAAAACACACCATAGATTACCATAAAGCTGTTCTGTTGCAAACAGTTACAGCTGGAAATCTTTAGTGTAATTGTGTCCAATCCTCAGCTGGTTACTCAGTTTCTATCAAACAGGATATGAAATACATGTAACCACATGATTATAACCTTTGCATTTAGACCACATTTGTTATTGTTTTAGTTTCCTCAGTTAGAACGAGTTGCGACAGAAGGGTGTTTTCCTCAGTCAAATGCTGATCCTCAGCTCAAAGGGTATGCACAGCACAAACATGCAATCTGGTAATAGAAACTGAAGTCTTTGATATTGGTCCCGATGGGCAGCATCAGCTTGAATTCTGCGATGGGGTTGTGTGAATCCTAACAGAAGGCTTCTACTTCAGGGTCAGAGCTACACTGAGAGACAACACGTGCTGAATACATTTGAAAAACACTGTGCTTTGATATTCAGATCAGCCAGTTCTCTGTTGGGAAGAGCCTTAGTATTTTCATCCAAGGGAGTAAATCTATGAAAATACATGTTGACTTTTTGCACTGACTAAAAGCATACAAGGATGTCGCATACCAACAGCTCCAATCTCACTTAATGACTATGTGTATCTTTATCGATCATTCCAATGAGACATGTGTAGAAATTGCATGAATATAGAAATTATGTTGGTAATATAGAAGCAGAGAGATGCACAATTTATTTCTGTCTTTAAAACAAATTAGTCAATTTGTTGCAATATCCAGTGCAGAAACCAGTCAACCGTTGTTAGTGCAGTATCTTTTTGGCATCATTTCCATGATTAAGGAAATAATGAGCCGGTGTCACAGTGTTTTGCATCAATCAGGTCTCATGCAGAAAAAAATATTGGTGTCTTTTCAATGTCCTGAAAAGGAACCTTACTTAGCAATAAATAGAATAAACTAGATAGAACATTCTGGACTCAACCTTTAATTATATGACTTCCTATTCCATCTTGAGATTTAATCATTGCACAAAATTAATTTTTCCACTGAAGCAAGAATATTGTAACCCTAAGGTTAAATGGGATCTGTCCTCTTATCTAATCACCAGATAAAACACCAGTGGTTTTAATTATTGATAATTAACCTTATGAAATGTGATTTATGCCCCCATCCTCTGTCTTTTCCTGAGTCTATCTCATTAACACATCTACTTTTAATATTTATAGTTGGTATGTAGCCTTCATTTATCCTGTAATTTTAAATACTGTTATCATTGTTTTTTGCTGCATTTAACAGTGTATACCAGATGACCCCAGACCTTATCAACAGCACTTCATCTAATCATCAAATGCATGCTCTGGACATGATCTCATACAGTCCAACACAGCTGCATAATGTGATTCATGTTATATTGAGCTAAGTGGTATCCTCGCTTGGTGATGGCTCGGCTTCTGCATACAGTCCAATAATGTCAGTCATATCATGCCCTACCTCTCATGTTCCCAGTCTAATTTCCGTTGTCTGACCCATCCGCCCTCCACTTGAAAGGCTGATTGTGGAGATGTTGCTCTTTTCTTCCCAGGAACTCATTAGAAACCCCTTTAGCCACTCGATCACCGGACCATTTTCAGTGACAAGTCTGTGACATCCACACACAGGCGAAGGTAGGGATTTGATTGACAGCTCTTTTTATGTACATATCCATATGTGCACTTCAATATGGGGGTGCACGTGTATACATAGGACAGACAGTACACACACTTATAAAACAAACATTAGCGACTTCCCTTGACTATATGCATACACTTTCCTACATTCAAGTGCTCACATTCATACACATACACATATACACACACACACACACACACACGTATGTACCCGCTCTCAGCATTGTCTCTCCCCACATGCAATATCATGCATCCTGAATTTCTGAGCAAAGTGATCAGGCCTCCAGGGCTCATCAGCTGGCTTAGTGCCTCTTCACACACCCTCGGCTGCTCTGGCCGGCATAAGTTTGTGATTGGCTTGACAGCTCCATTAAAAAAGAGAAGATGATTGCATTCTGTTCCATTCCCATACCATGCATGACTAACCAGGCACAGCACTAAGGAGGAGGGACCCACTTGAGCTTCGTTCCATTGGGTTTATGTCAGTTTTAATATAAAGCTTTCATGTAAGGATGACTTTACCTTTCATGACTCTTCTATGAACTAAGGTTGTTAACAAAGGGATTCGCTATGTTTACATTTGCAGAAAGGAACCAGGCTACTTGGAGAGAAAAACAAATGCTGGTCAGCAATTTCTCCCCTATTTTTGAAACCAAAGCAGCATTATTTTAGTGTAGCTTATTAATGTGCATGAAGATTTTTTTTTTCTGTGAGATGATGGTGAGAAAATACACTTATGAACCATCTCCCAACAAGCTTGTAACTCACAATTGTCCATTCGGTTAACTCGTCCCTTGAACAGCAATTGTCCAATCATGGCTCAGCAACGGTTACTAGACACAGCAGGCCTGTCAAACATTGGATTTCAAACACATTTCCACATGTTAAAGCATTGTGCAGATACGCTGTATCTACTGTAGAGTGAGGAAGGATGTGTCTTTTTTATTGTGTTAAAACTAAAAACACAAAAGCAAAAATGTGTGTTTATCTACTCTAAGGTAAGGGGGATTACTGCTACTGTATGCTAAACGGTCCTGGATACTACTATATCTGTAAATGTGTAATACTAGATAACAGGCCCAAATTAGAATTTTGGTCCTGTGACTTGCTCTTTACTGGATTTTGTGAAGTTTACACTCCAGCAACCCCAGTCAATCTATAGTATGGTTAGCATCCAGACAGGGAATATATTATATTATAATAGCCTGATCTTACATTTTCCTTATCATACTGCAATACTAGGGATAACTAACTCTACACTGCAATATAATTGCAGCTCTTTCTTCTTATTTATGGACCATCAACTGGTGAGGATGCTGACTTTTTCCTGGGACGTGTAGCTTTAGGTTTAGTCTTTTAGCATGTATGAAGTTCAGTTACACACTGAAGACCCTTTTACATGGTTCTTGTTTCAAAAGAAGTCAGCCTGAGACATCCTTTTCAACCAACTCCTTGAGTTAGCATTAATTAGCCAGTTTGCTAGAGCGGATAGTTACAGTTGTGATTTCAGGCCCCAGAATATATGGTTACCTGCTTTTCAGTGTGTACCCCCATTATCATAGTAAACTGCATTGTGTGCCAAATGGACAGCTTGACAGATGTAGCAACAGTAGCTAAGGGGGTTGATCTTAGCGAACAGTCAATTTGTTCATATTTATCTCACTGCAGATTCTCCACAAAGAGGAGCTTGTCATTGTCAGGTAGCTTTTCTTTGCATTTGTCATTAGGGAGGATATTGCTGTAAACAACACAGTAAAGGTATGTTTACTATGACTATGCAGTTTTAAAGGGTAACCTCATATTTAGTTCAGATTTCTGCAGGAGTGATAATGCTATACATATATTTATTTGAACAATACCATACCAATACATGTAAATGTACCATTATTTATATTTCTAAATAATATATGCAATTCTGTACTATCATTTCTACCAGCTTGCAGCATTTTTCATTCTTTCATGAAGCTTTTGAATAAGGAAAATGTGAGTGTGTGTGTGTGAGAATAAGTAAGAGAGAAAACAAAGTCTACTTGCTGTGATAATATCAGGAGAACGGGAAATTGAGCTATTATGTAAACAGACATATTTAACAAATTCTTTAGTCTAATTATACAAAGCCAACAACATACAGAACACTGCTGTTAGAAATACAAATGCTTCTATGTTTGAACAAGGATAGCCTTTGTTACCTCAATCGAGCTTATTTTAACTACCGTAATATTTCAACCACACCAACATACTTCTGCTAGGTTGTGGAGATGATTATGTGCAAAGGACCAAAGGTTCTACTTACTTCTTTCTGTTCAGATTGTACACATATCCTAATGTTCACCTGTGGAAAACAACCTTAGATTGATTTTACTTTCTGTTTCACTTTTAGTTTGAATGTAATTTGGTTATAAGGATGCAGTGCTGACATTTTCTTGAAAATACGTAAAGCGTGTCAAACTAAAGTTAATAAAACAGTAACTCTGGCCAAAATGAACTTTATTTACAAATCTACTCTGAGCTGAGCTGTGAATGCTCTCTTTGGTATACTTGCTGAGAACATGGGGAATCATTAACATAACATTAAAATTGTTCCAACCAAACCTGGTTCACCACTGCTATATTTGAAGCAGATTGGTTTGGAGGGCTATTTATTCTAATCTGGATGCTGAATGCATACTGTCAACATCAGGTTTAAATCCAAACAAGACAGATGGAAATCTCCTTAACATTCCTAAATGCAAAGGGCTCAGAGTAAGCACTGTCACTTTATGACATCTACATTCATGTTGTTAGTGTCTATCACAGTGACAGTTCCCTTCTAAAGATCATACACAAGGTCATACACTTTTCATTGATGTATTAGTATTACTTACATGAATGAGAAGATGTAAAAAACCTTAATATCTTTTAATCTAAAGATTTTCCAGCTTTTTGTGCATGAATAGCAGGTGTTTTTGTCCCCTTTTTCCGGTGCTTGAATGATTTTTAGTAGTGAAGCATTTCAAGTGAATAAATACAGTATGTTTCTACCCAGTGGCAGTGGTGTGGTGAACGTTGTGAGGCAGGCAGTCACTAACCATTATGCAGGACGTCACAAATAGTTCAAAGCAGCCAAGTGGGGTTGTCTTTCCGTCACCACGGTAGGAAATACATACTGTTCAGAAAGTGCAGCAAGAACAACGTAACTTCATGCATGTGTGTGGTGGAGGGGAATATGAACATACAATTTATTTGTGGATTATTACCAGGAGTTTATGTGGTGATTTGAAGATGAAAGAGGCAACAATTTCATTCTCAGATTGGAGGCAATTGTTTTTATTATTATAGTCAAATCTAGGTAACTGAATAAAAGGAACTAAAATAAAAAGTCCAACATGCAATAAACAATATCACATTTTTAATTCACCTAACTATGGTGCTATTTAACTGGAAATTACCCACCTATAACGTATTCTTTCTGGTCCCACCCCGAATCCAAGTGAGCCACAGATGTACCTGGAGAGTCTGACCATGAAAATACCAAAAGTGCATTTGGCACGCCCCCCGACTCACTGTGCAAGGCACACTTGACTGCAATATGCGCTGTTCACGAAAATAGAGCCCTAGGTCTCAGTACATTTTGAATTCTGCGAAGAATGGAAACCGGGAAAGAATGCCTTACAGGAACAAGTACCAAGGAATATTTGCATGGCACTCGTGTGAGTAACATGCAGTGTAGCTTTCAAACCAACAGGTGGCAACAACAAGCTTATGTTGTGAACAAGTGAAAAAATGTACTTGTACCAAGATTAAGTACTGAATATGGCTGCAATTAATGTTTTAATTTTAATTACCTATTTAATACAATTTATTAAACCTGTAAAAATATCAAAATATGTTAAGTTGCCAGAGCCCTGAGTTGGATCCTCGAATTGCTTGTACTCTAATATTTAAAACACAAATGACATCTTATAATATGAACTGTTTCCCCTAATGAGATGCTGTAACCAGAACATGTTTGGAAATGTTACCAAATAAAATGATAAATGAATAAAATAAAATGAAAGTGTCTAAATTGTCATAGATTCATTTACTTTTGATTAACTAATTAAGACGAATCTGCGAACTAAGGTTTTATTTGCTCTGGCAAATGCGACTTCTCCCCCTCCCAATCCCACATTTCCAGGTCCGGGTCGGGCAAATCACAGGCTTTTATCTAACATGGGGCGGATTTGATATGGAGACACGTAGCCTACAGAGGAGTGCTATAGAGGCATTTTCGTAAACAACCAAAATGACTGCCGCTGATGTGAAATGTTCTGAATCGGCCATAATTTAACAAGATGGACGATATATTTTCTTCAAAAAACAGAATTTCCGACAGGATTCGCTCAGCGATATGTTGCATTTTTCATTGCTCTGATTGGTTGTAGGTCTATCTAGTTGCGTCCAGAGGCATTTGGGTCTTTGCCCCTTGGGAATTAAAAATTTGAAAAGCTCCAGACTAATTCACATTTTTAAATTAGTCTGATTAATTTGTGTATTTGCAGATATTTTTATATACAGTGTAAAACTTGAAAAGCTGAATTATTGATAAGATTTAGGTTAATCCATTATTTAAGACAATGAAATATAGATATTAGTTCTTGGTGCCTTTTTGACTTGTCCTTACAGTGCCCGTAGAATAACACCATTCATAATTCCCACCTTTTGGAGGCAATTACACGGCTGCCCTAATCTCATCAGTTATGGAGACAGTCAGAGAGACAGCTGTTGGAGTGTTTCATTCTTATCTCTTGTGCCTTTTCCTCTCTGTCTTTCTCTCCTCCCCTGTCCTCCATCTTCCTCAGGCTGGGTGGCTGGCACGTCTATTGACAGCAAGACCTTGGCTCCATCTCACACTGGCTCTCCCTTTCATAGCACAGAGCGCGTGCTGACAATTATCAGCTCTGGGTCTGCACTGACTTGTTATTAATTGTCCTTCTTTCAGTTTTTTCACCTGTCCTTCTTGCTTACAATAAGAACATTTGGTCAATTTAAGTCCTCAGCTCCGTGACCACAATAGGACCAGCAGCAGACAAGTGAGTTAGAAGTAAATCCACATTCCCCAGTGGTCAAAGCATTCAAATCAATAACGCTAATCTCCATATCTAAAGCTCTGGCTGCTGTGGTAAAGCATCTGTCCTCCCCTATTCCCCAATGAACTAAAGGATGAAACATCCTAATAGAGGAGATGTACACATAAAAATAAACATACGCTGACTGAAATACTGTGACATCTGCAAATTACAAATATTTACCTTAAAATCAAAAAAATAATAACTCCATAGAATCCTTTTTCAGCATCACCTTTGTGCACAATGCAACATTTATTTCGGTGCCTATTTCCTCTGTCCGAATGACAGTTCCTTGGCAGTGTACTGTCCAGGCTGTGAGTGGTGTGTCAGCCATGTTTATTTTGGATGACAGATGCAATCTGCCCCTGTATCAGCTGACGGGTCAATCTATATCTCATTACTCTTTCCAAACAAAATCATCTTGGCTGAAATTCACAATATGTTCAGTTCCAGTTATATCATGTTTGGCTACTTTTGTAAAGCACACTACAATGTAGGAGCAAATATAGTAAATGTGTTTTTTTGCCTCTAATGCAACAACTCCAAAGGATATTTAATTCTATTTCGCGCTCTTATACGTTTACTCTTCATTTTCATCTCATCCTCTACCCCCAAATCTCTCTCTCTCTCTCTTTCTCTCTCACATTTTTTCCAGGGCAGCGCTAAAGCAGGCTTTGCTCGTGTGATTTACTTTCTATTAGGGGATTAAAAATCAATTATGCAGGAAGCCATGCGTAGGCGTGATTATAGCTGCGCATGACGGCACCATTCATCACAGGACCACTCATCTCTACAGCCGTTAGTTACACAACACACACCAGGACAGCCATCTTTTACCATGAACTCTGCCCTCATATTAAGCACATTGTAAATGGAGTAGGCCCACCATATAATATAAGATGAATGACTTAGCTACTTTTTTTGCAGTTGAAAAACCCCTTTCTACTGCATAGTTAAAGAGGCGGGAGTATACAATATTCAAAGATACTGCATGTAATATCTGTAGCACAAACAATAAAAGAAAAGGATAATTCATGAAGGGAATTAAATAAGATCTATTTCAGTTGATTGTAGCCCATTTTAACAATTACATACTAATTAACTCAGGAAAGAATAACATAGTAACAAGCTCAACAAGGAAACAGTACTGAAATGGTATCAATAATACTCTTTCAAATATTGTAAGGTATCTCTTGGATAGCATTCTCATTACTGGTGACTCATTCCTCTGTAGGTTGATCAGTGATACTGGACTCAGACTTAATAAACAATAGAGCCTTTCCTCTAACAGGTCTAACCTACCTATTGAGAAAATAGTCATGGATATGATTAATAAGATGGCACCTGCTTATGATGAGACAAATACAATTACAAATACAATTAACGGACAATTCAGTTATTTCCAAAGATCTCAGGCACAGGAGTAAGCACTTTGGGACAATTTCCCCAAAGTATATCAATATAAAGTTAAATGAAACAATATGAAATATGTCAGAGATATTTATCATGCGTTTTATTTTGATTCAGAGTGCAATACCATAATGGATGGTTTTATATGACTGGTCACTGGGCAGTGATTCTAACATGTTTTGAAAAATTATGCTTTGCTTTACCTTGATTAGTGTTTTCTGCCCTTTCTGCTAATCACACTTGATCTTAGCTGATAATCCTTAAACCCAATGTTTCATTTCAGAATTGGTCAGAGAAGACTTAACTGTGACTCCTGTTAAATCCCAATTATCCATATTCTACACAACCACAATACTGCCAAGTGCTTGGTGTCTTGGAACCTTTCTTCATTTATTTCATATTTCTGCACTGCGCAGATAACATGGAGACACTGTGTAATGTGCTCACTGTGTGTGTCTTCTCCAAGAGTCTCAGGTTTTTCAGACTACTCATCTGTGGTGGCTAGCACACTGTTGTGGACAGTGGTGTGCTGGGGAGAAAACATCAATGCTGGGGATGCATACAGGACAGACAAGCTGGTGATAAAGGCTGTCTTTGTTGCAGGGCTGAATCTGAACACCCTGGGGCCTTAGCACAGGAGAGGAGGACTAAACTGAACTCCATCTTAGACAACCCCTTTCGCCCCTTTCTATCATGCGCTGACACAACTACACAGCATCTTCTGCCTCGTTCCTCCAAGGTGCAACACAGAAACCCAGGTTTTTTTGGGGGGGGGGATTTGTGCTAGCCAACATCAGACTTCTTCCTGTTCAAATGGACCTTGCCTCAGCCACATAGGAGAGAGCCAAAGCAGGATGACTGCACTGAACTGTGCTGGCCTAATAAGCTACTATGTCCAGCTCTCTGTGGTATTCTATAAATACAGAGTTATTTGCCTTACTGTTTTCTCTGGACATGTTTCAGTACATTCCATGAGAATAAAATGCTGGTTACGAAAGTTTCCCATAAAACAGTACTCTACCGCTTTTATCTCTGTCTCACTCATTCTTCTCTTTATTATTATTATTATTATTTTCTTCTAGTTGCTCAACTATGTGCTGTCTGTAGGTTTAAAGTGAATTCAGTGGGAACTTGCAAAACATGTATAAATTCAGTTCATGTTTATATTTTTATAATAGTACAACTACTATTATGTACTACCATTTCACAGCTTCTTTATAGATGTTCTAAAGTATCAAAAATATATTCCATATGACCAAATCGATATAGGGTGAATGACAAGAGCAAATCTAAGCACTTTAGACCATAGCAATCACATTTTTTTCAAAATTCAGATTTTAGGTCAGAGACACTTAATGGACATATTTGGTTGAAAAGGCTCTGCTCTTTGAAGGCGCTCTCAAGAAATACCCCTGAATAAACACAATATTCTTTTTGTTAAAAAACAGCAGCAAAAACTTTGCACATATAAAGGAGGTCGGGTGATGGAGGGAACCCTGGCAACAGACAGCCACTGCATTAGTGTATCAGCATAGTAATGGTAAGGGTCAGGTTATAGTGGCTGTGCTGGACGCCCACATTGACATTTATAAATCACTGTGATTATGAAGCATACATGAAGCAGCAGATGCCAATCAGTTAATGCAAGCTCAGTGTATTCAATTCACTGAAACAGACAACATCTTAGTTTTACACCTATACTAAAACCTAAACTTTAAAGACAAGATTAGCTTATTATTAATCTGCAACTGAAGATGATATTGCTATTATATGCAAGCAGATTTTAAAAATTCAGTCTCATTCTTTGCAGTGTTTGCCAACAGCAAACAGAAGATGCTCTGAGTTTTTCTCAGAATTACTGGCCAACATTTTCACATCAATAACTGTGGTACATACACAGTTATATTTTGACAAAGCCACGGTCAATGTTTGTATCTCTGAAGTTTCTTATGTGATGCACATGCACGCAACGCATGTTGCCACGCACACACACCCACATCCTCCACCCTTTTCATGCCGATAAGAGCCCAGACTTCAGGAGAATGGCACGTCTGTTTACTCTGAAAGGTTCAAAGATAATTTACCTGGATTAGAGGAGCCATCTGTGCCTGCCATCCCAGATTGCTTTGCAGGTGTCTCAATAAATACTGAGCAGGCTGCGTGGCAGGCAGTGCAATGGAAAAGCAGTAAGAGGTTTGCTCTGAAGCAGGGCTTAATGCCCCGTTTTACATCACTTACTACTGGGTGCACACTGGTGACACCCAATGACCTCTGTTCATCACTAGTCTTTGGAAACTGGGCCTCTTACATACATGTAAGTCTGCATTGTGTAAGGAGAGATGTTTGCTCTTCTCAACTAACCATACAGTGAAGTCAAAGCATTGCAGCATAGATGTTTTTCATAGTTTTTTTATCCAGCACATTTAATTTCAAATTAAACAATGACTAGGAGGTTAAAGTGCTGACTTTCAGCTTTGACTGTGGGTTGATGGAGTTCACATCAGTCAGGGGGACCATGTAAAAAAAGATAATTTAAAAAAGGGCTGCAATTTCCACACAGTTCATTCGATGTCAATGTAAACATGGTCAAATTACAGCTAAAGTTCTGCACTTTAACATCACAGTTTCAGTTTCATTTCAAACCCACAGTGCTTGAGCACTGAGCCAAAATAACTGAAAATGTCTCACTGCCCTAATACCTTCTGACTGCGCTGATGATGTGTTCATAGAGATTCATCAAGTTTGTGACACAATCTTTACCTTTCTGGACAGCTCTGACATACAGAATGATGTAATGAGTCTGCCATGCAGACAGGAGCCTGAAAAGCAAACTGAATAGACCACATTGTGGCATCAATTTCTCTGACCTGTTGTTTGTTTAATTTGGAGCACCCAGTCCCCAGTGTGGAGTATATATATTTTTTGCCACTTCACATTTTGTGCTTATCTGTAGTGATATGAGTGAGAGCTAAACTGTTTGTAGATGTTAAAAACCTACATAATCACTTCCTAATGTAAATCTTTGTGTGAGGGCTCATTTGAAGTACATTTAGACATTTAGTCTGGGAAAGTGGTGGTCTTGTAAAAAAAGAAAAAAGAAAAAAAAAGGAGCATAAAACCTGCCTAAGGTGAGGGTATTGATTTTTAAAAAGGCTGCATCTGGTGGTTTCTCGAAACATGCTGAGGTTCAGAAACACCTCCCTTCTCTAGCTTTCAAACCCACAACCCCCCAGCACATTCCCCTTTTGCAGCCACCACTTACACACACACACACACACACACACACACACACACACACACTGGATGGAAACGCCTGTGTAGACGCCTAGTTACTTAGTTGCACGGTCATTAGAATCTATGTAGGAGTTCGAGGAAGTTATCACTAAATTAAGTATATGCCTGGGGACACACCTGGGGCTGAAGTGGATCGAGGTCCCACCAAAACGTCAACTAGTATACCAGTGGTCACACTGACCGCTATACACTCTCAGGGCAATTCAGATTTAGATACTTGCCCATATTCAGTTTTATCTTATTCAAGCGCCTTTTTTCGAGGTGAAATATCAGAGAGCAGAAGTGGCAGCTGAATAAATCCTTACATTCAGGAAATAAATGGTTGTTGCCATCCGTGCTGTGGTTAGAGGGAGGAAATTTGGACCTGAGCTGCCATATCCGGATTATTTCCCAACTGCTGCAAACAAGAAATTGAAATGGGTGCATTCATTTTGAGAAAAGTGAAAGGCTGCATTCTTGGAAGTCAGGTGCAGCAACTCCGTATGCATACAGTTGAACTTGAACACATGCATTCACGCGTCTGTCGCTCTTGGACACACATGCCTACACACCTTTGCTTGCCTACAAAAGTTATGGCACAGAGTATTTGTGCTGAGGTTGTAAAGACTGCAGCTCATGCATCTGTGCCACTGATAAACCTACCTTTACAGGGGAGCTAGGGGATCTATATTCTGCTGATGCTGTGTACAGCCAGGGATGCACACCTCTCTCTCTTACACGCAAATAGGTTAATGCATGTACACAAACACTGCACATGTGGCACACACAAACATCGCACGCGCGCACACACACACACACACAAGCAAAAAAAGCTGTGAATGTTCCTACTTTTTGTGTAATGGCTATCCCTCACACAAGTGCAAGCTGTATTGTTGGGAGGGTGGACACTAGAATAAATAGAAGAGGTAGACTTCCTCCCTTAAGAGAGGAATGCAATGTTATGAGATTGTGTGAGCACTTAACTGACTAATATGCTGTTGTGACATTACACTCTACCACTACAGGATATCATTTTCATTCAGCACTCCTTTGAAGACTGCCATTATACTGTCTTGATGTTTTGCAAATTGTCTTTTGGTCAGAAACCAAAAAGTTCGAGCGAGAACGCCTTACCGCTCCGGCTCGAGTATGATGATGAAATACACTTTATTCTACATCAAAAGCATTGTACCCTTTTAATGGCAGGGTTGATCTTAAAGAAGGCCATTTTCAGACCTCGCTGTCAGGTAGGTGCTGAAAGATTTGAATGATTCATGAATCAATTTGTGTGAATGTAGTGCTTATAGGAATGGAGCGTTTCACTGCTAAGTGAGGCTAGGGGCTGCTGTACAGCACTTCTGTGAAGCAGATTCAGTGCATTTGAGTCTGTAGTTTTACCTCTCATGCTACACAGATGCCATTACCTAAAAGTATTTAGAGAGGGAAAAATGAGTTCACATGCAGCCTGGCTTCAGTGAGGTCACACAACCAGAGGCTCCTGATCTCCGTGTCTTGCTCTCCCACACACATTTCACACTGCCTTCACATTTGCTAAGGTTATGAATCAGTTGTGGGGTCTTCTGTCATGTTTTGTTCATTACAGCACTCGTCTATCTTACACTGAGAACCTCAACACCCTGACCCCTTTTAGAGTCACATTACTGGAGACACAAGCTGAGAACACACATGTACAAGCTCTTTTTTACTCTGTGTCTCACAAAACACCTTTTCTCTGTTTTCTCTCTCTTACACACACACATTCGGACAGATGCAGATAGTGAGGCGTAAGGGGATAGATGACACATTTCCTGAGGAGAGGCAGCCAATGTTATTTGTTATAATTCAGCTCTAATTTCAATATTTTCAAACCTTCCCAGAGATTTATATGTTCTGCCTGGAAGAGCATCCATCTTGACCGAGCCCTGCCCGGCCTCAACTGTGCCAGTGTCACATGATCGATGTTTCCCCTGGCCTTCCGACATCTTCTTGGGGTCACATGGGTCTCTGTCAAGCTTGGTTAATTTTGCACTCTCAGCTCCACAGCTATTAGCATATGAATATCCTCATAGCCATACATATTCTACAGTCATGCATGGGGATTTCAATAAGTGGTCCATTTTAAGGGGGAATCTCAAAAGACCGGAGGGGGACGAAGAGGAGGAAGGAGTGGATGGGGGCTTGGCAGGATGTTTTCACAGCTGTCATGGTGATGAATTAGGCTCTTATGATTAATCTGTATTTAAATGTAACATTACCATCTCCAGACAGTTAGAACCAGCCCATTTTTAGTGGACCATGGCCGTCCAACAGCAAAACATGTTGAACATCACCAAGGAGCAAATAAGAAACTAACTACATTATTAGCCCTAGATAAAACTCAATATTTAAAGCCTATACATGGCCACTTTATGAAGTTTAAAATAATAAAGCTATCAAAATGCGCACGATCTAAAGATAACAGTGAAGTCGGGTGAACGTCAGCTTCATAATCCTGGTGTTGTGGCAATAGGAGAGATGTTAAATGGGTGGCTATAAAAGCTTCCTAATCCATTGACTCAGTGAGGACAAACTCTCCTCCCATCTCCATTGTATGTCTACATGCCAGCTTTTTAGAGCCAAGTTAGCGTTAAAGTCAAAGTTGGGCTCCCACCCCTTCCATTTAGTTCCCACACGACCTTGCGGAAATACAAAAAGCGGCCACACCGACCAGCTGCCCACTGGGGCGACAGATTTATGTGGGCCAAATCAAACCTCTAAAACTCCAACAGCTGACCTGAACAATGACGAGAAATAAAAATCACAACGTGCATATTATGGCTCTTGTGAGGCTCTCGTCCTCTCCAGTTCAAGGCTTCAGCTGTCATTAGCATTCATAATAAGAGCTTTCCCATATGCTTCTGTCCACAGATGTTATGATTGGGACATAACATGTTATGACTGCACATTCCCAAACAGTGTTACGGGTCAAGTGAGGGACAGCCTTAGTAGAAGTGCTAAAGGGGACTAGTTTCCACCGAGCAAGAGTTGTGGTCACAGATGCTGACAGAAATCAAACATGATCTGATGTTAACTGTGCTTGGCAAGGTGACAGAGTTTATGCTGACTCTGCTACTCTAATTTCTATCAGGTCAGTTGACTGCAAGGAAAAAAAATAACAATGATCTTACATTGGGGTGTGTTCATTAAGATCTTGCAGTGGAGTATATCTATGACATTTTGGGAAACACACTTATTTGCTTTCTTTCTTTCTTGGCTAGAGTTAGATGAGAAGGTTGATACAACTCTGATATCAAAATATGTGAATATGAAACTACAGCCAGCAGCCGGTTAGCTTAACTTAGCGAAAATACTGTTGGGAAACAGCTAGCATGGTTCTGTCCAATGGTAACAAAATCCACCTACCAGCATTTTTTTTTACAAATTAACACATTATGTCACATTTGTTGAATCCATACAAATTTAAAAAAGGCCAGGTGCCGTCACTATCTGGAGTCTTGTTGTCACAGTGGGGTTACCAGCGGACACTCCCAAAAGTTACTACACCTGGCCAAGAAATAGTCAGGCAAATAACCCCACATAACACTACATGTTTTTACACTTTGGTTTTAATAAAGATTAAACAAAAGTTATAAAATGTGTTATAGTGAGCTTATGCAGAGCCGGGCTAGTTGTTTCCCCCTGTTTCCATTTTTTATGCTAAGCTAAGCTAATCCGTTGCTGGCTGTAGCTTTGTATTTACCATATGGACATGTGGTATAAATCTTCTTGACTAATTCTTGTCCAAAAAAAAAAGTGTATTTCCGACAGTGTCGAACTATTCCTTTAAGAAAAGGATATTAATCTCATTACATGATATTGTACCAAATGTAACATGCAATCCAATTCCCTCAAGGCAGTGTCCTGCTAATGACTGCCAGTGCAATAAACATGTCCCTTCAACACAGATATACTGTATGCAATCTTTAATGTGATGCCAAAGTAATCCACAGGCTAGTTTTATTGGCATTATTTATTTTTGTTCTGGATGTTCTTCTGACAATTCCTTATTGCCAAACATTATGAAAACCATCTGTTTTGAAGAGATCACAGAATCACTGTAAGCACTGTTACACTGTTTATCACCTCAGGGGTATTTTAATGTTGAGGAAGTAGTAGCTGTTTATTGTGTTTATGAAATTAGATGGTCAGACTCTGAATTTATGTCCATGAATTTATGCTAAGATTTAATTCAAAAAGCCATCTAAAGGTGGCTGATTGAAAGGTCCGTGGAGATGGTTTTAGTTCCTCTTGGCTGAGCTGATAGGAGAAGGGGAGATAAGAACGCCAGACCTGACTATGATTAATGGCTTGGTATTGCTACCCGTCTCATGCGAATCAGCAAACACTCTGTAAATTATGCTTAAAATACGTCTGAAAACACTTTGTACATTTCCACTTGATGCCCCTGTGTTTTACTGTGTATTCATGACATCAGAACAGATAGGGTAGAAATAATTTGACAAGTATTTGGCAGTTGAGGAGTTTTTAAAGGACAAGAGCAAGGGAATAGGATGGGACACATTTTGATAGTGAGGCCACAGAGCCTGTATAATGTTTCTTAAAGGGAAAAAAAAGAAACAGATCTGATTTAAATTCACATATCGCCACCATCTCCCCACCTTGAATTTTCATACACCCAATGTGAATGCCAACATTTTTTGACCTTGCCTTTTATGCGGCATGATAATTTATACAAATGTAAGCATTTATTTTCTCTTCATGCTCTATAGCTGGAGTTGGTTAGCTTTTTCTGGGTGGGTGAAGTCTTGCCTCAGAACACCCAAATCTCTTCCTCTCTCTGTCCCTCAGGAATAAAGAGCGTGTCAAGATGGAAGAGGGTGGGGTGGGGGGGTTCATAAGAAACTGAAATTAAAGCTTTGCAGCGGTTCACTGCCTCTTCACTTAAATTAAAGACATTCATGCATTTTGAAAAGGGAAATAGCATTTTAATGAAAATGTATACACAGTGGCAATGTCTTTGTAATGCTCTGGTAATAAAGAATTGGAGATGGGCAGGGTGAAAAAAAACAGGGTAATGTATTTTGGAGGATAAACAGAAAGAGTAAACATAACAGAGGTAAATAGTTTGGATATGTGGCTCCCTCATCAAAGCTAATGCCCTGCTGTGTAAATTTGCGAAAGTCTTTGTGCGTAATTGATTCGCATAGAGGATGATAAGCTGTGTTTTGCGATAAGAGGATGGTTTGAGGACAATGTTGTTTGAGGAAAAATTGGAATTTCAATCCAAGTATTTCACGCAAAGGACAAAAGTAAATGAATTATCACAAACAATGGGTTGAACATCAAAATAATCAGACTTAATATTAGCCAGTAATACTGAATCCAGTTATTCTATTCATTTCCCTCAGCACAGTAATAAAGCACATCTGAAATCCCTGCAGAATATGAATTAGCTGTCTTTCTAATATGTAGAGGTTAATGGTATGAAGAGCTGCATGTGTACTGTATACTTGATGACTAAGTGCTCTTGCAATCAACCCTTGCAGGCATATGGTGCAACTCCTGGCAAGTCCAATGTGAAACACAGCTTCACACAGTTTCCTATATCATAATGAACAGTCAAAGTCAGTGACAGTCGTCTGAATTTTCACCATCATCTTCTTATCTGAGAAGTAAATATGTTGAGGGGAAATTTCTTCACTATGCTTCTCGCCTCATTCCACCCTGCTGCTGGAAAAATTCTTCTTCGCTCTTTTCATTGACGGCAAGCTTCATTGAAGCAGCGAACAAAGAAAGAGACAAAAACCTAACCAGGCAATTGAAAAAAAACATCGCAGGATCTCCTTTACTGAGGCTCTAGTGCTCACCCTAATATGCACTCTCATGTACACAAGCACATACCTGAGCAAACACAGCCAGGTGCCATTTAATCAAGCAAAGTATTATTTCCTGTCATTTTGGGCAATGAGATATCTGTTATCTGTCAGCCTGCCCCTCACTACATGGCCATGATTTCTTTACTTTATTCGTCTGTTTGCATTTTCCATTTTTGTATTTAATAGTGATTCTGTCCGCTACCTACCTTAACCTCCATATTCTACCTTATTTATGTCCTTCCTTTCTCCTGTGTGGTGTTTAGAGGCAAGAAAGCTGAATCATCTTGCTGTGATGTTAAACAGGGGCAGCAAAAAATAACATAGGTAATAGTAAAATTGTGGCTTAGAATAAAAACTGAGAAAGATCAGAGGCCACGCAGCTATGCACACAGCTGTCAATACACAATAGAGAACATTTTACTGCAATCAACGTATGTGTGAAAGTCTGTCTTCCTTTCCCTTCGTACTTCTGTCCATCAGCTCTAACCAGTGGCAGAGGGCTACTGGTGTAATTACAAAGACAAAGGAGCATGTGGTGTGTGTTCCTCTTAAAATCAACCTCTGTGCCTCTCAAATTGCTGAATGATGAAGTAACTAACATAAATTATAGCCTTCATGCTTTTTGTCACCAAAGGACCAACAAATTTGATTGCAGGGACACAATGCTTTGTTTAGTGCTTCTGTATCAGTTGTTATAGTAGCTTTTAGTTATACAGCAGCAGAGCTATTGTGCTACTTACAGATTGTGTGTGGTGAAAATGCTCCCTGTTTTAAAAGACACCAGATAGAACACACATGGCCACATTTACAAGCGAGAGCCTGACAAGCCAAGAGAATACATCATTTCATCAGATCATTTCTTTTTTCTCCAGAGTAGCGGAGGTTCCAAAACAACCTTGTCAAACAGAATAAAATATGGCAAACATTTTCATTAGAGATGTTTCTCTGACAGGTGCAGATGTACACACACAATCGCATTAATGCAGATGGCATCAAATGCCACATACATGGGCAGGCTTGGATAGTAAGAGAACAAAATTATATGTGTATAAATGATATGCACAAAACTGGTGAGAAACAAACAAAACCTTAATATTCCATTACAGCATTACAGAATAAATATGAAACTACAGCCAGCAGCCGGTTAGCTTAACTTAGCGAAAATTCTCCGGGGAAACAGCTAGCATGGCTCTGTCCGATGGTAACAAAATCCACCTACCAGCATTTCTGAAACAAATTAACATGTTATATCATATTTGTTTAATTCACATAAACTGTAAAAAGAAAAATGTCTTGGCCGGGCGCTTGGAGTCTTGTTGTTACAGTGAGGTTACCAGCGGACTCTTCCAGAAGTTACTGTTCCTAGCCAAGAAATAGTCAGGCTAATAACCCAACATAACTCTTCGTGTCATTTTACACTTTTAGTTTTTATACAGATTAAACAAAAGCGATAAACAGAATTAAAAAACATAAAATATATATATATATATATATATATAAGTATATAGCATTTAATCTTAAAATGCCACTGCTCTATTTCAGTGTTAGACTTTCAGGCCGTGTCTTCACCAGGCACTGGTCTGAGGCAGCAGAGGAAAAACTAAACACACGACTGTCCAGTTACAGGAGACAGGAGAGATTGTGGAAAAAGCTTCCTAATGACAGGCAGCTAATGGTACTCACCCAGGAGGAAGTCAGAATAAAGAAACAGATACTGGTGGGAATGGACGCCACAAAGGCGTTTACAGACATCCCACCATTAAGTACTGCCAGCTAAAGACACATCATCTTATGGAGGTCCCAAATAACATCAAGTCTAGTCCACACAAAGAAATGATGTGTTATTTCATTACAGGTGAAAAGTACAGGTTTATCTGAAAAGATGTGCCTTTGTAGTTGTTTAACCTACGTACAAAGACAAGTCTAACCATCACACATTAATGACTGGCAGAACTTACATTAAAAAAAAAACTGTGAAGGACTTTCTTTTTTTTTGAAGGGCGTCTGACTGAACAACTCATATTATCTTTGCCAAACAAAAAGATGTATATACCATTCGCCATATCTAAGCTACTTATCACAAGAATACACTAGAAATTATATCTTGATGATTTCAACACGTAAGCAGTCTGCACATTTTTTCATGCAGCGTTTTACATGCAAATGTAAAATATCAGAAATTTTCAAAAACATATTCAAAACACACATCCAAAACAGATGACACCATTTAAAAGTATATTTTGTTGTTACATGTACATCCTATTCAACTCTTGAGCCAAACCTGCTTTCAGAGGTGTAGTTTCACGTTCACGTGTAGGTGGCCACGAAAACAAATAGGTAAGAAAACGTAAGACTTGTTTGTGGCCAATTAAGGATAAAAATGCTTGTGGTTTCTTTCTCTTCTCACCTCTGTTTTGTAGCACTTTGTTCTGAAGTTGTTAGGTTGAGTGGGTGACTGGAACTCTGTCATATTACACAGCGGCTGTAACATTTTGCACAGGCATAGCTTTTATTTTGCCTCAGAATTTGTGCAGCGCATATAGTAGCAGTCATAAATAAAAACTGTTAATTACTCTTTGAATTTCTTGCTTTCAAACATCCAAAAGAGCATTCAGTCACCATTGTTTACTTGAGACAAGCCAACATATGCTCCTGCTTTACTCTCATGACAATACTCTCACATTTGAAGTAACACAGTTTAAAAGCATATAATAATAAGCTAATAAGTATTATTAGCTAATGCTGGATCTATTGCCAGAAGTGACTAGAGTTTGGTCTTTAGTGATTTGGTCTACATTTAGACCTCTTTGCCGCTGTCACAGTTTGGGGAGCTTGTTTAAATGGTAAAATGCTTCATGACTCACTGTGCTTGGGAGAACAATGCTTGGGGGGAGTAATTTAGTTAGGACTGACACAGCAAGTGTTTCTCCTAAATTGGCCAGCCTTTAAATATTTAGTGATTATAGTAAAAATACTTAATTGTTGCTGACAGAATGTTGTTATATGTATTGGGTGAAAGAAACCAATTCAAACCAATATGATACCATATACATTTATACTGTACTGGGAGGGATGACTTTAATATGTATACACTGTAACTTGTTTACCCTCCCTATCTTGAAATCACACAGTGGAGAAAACTAGGAGGATGCTGCACTTATTATGGACTGAGTGACTGTTTATGGTCTGGGCAGACACTGCTGTTAAATTTCAGTCAGCCAAACTTCCCCCTCATACAAAGTGCAGCTCATTACCACTCACCTCTGTGGACACACTGTTTTGTTCCCTTGATTGGAGGGCCTCAGCTCCAATTAATATCTTAGAAGGCTGACATTTCAAACGAGGCTCCATCCTCTCTTGTTTGGAGCACATTGCCTCCTTTAATGAAGGTGCACAAATAGGACTTTTTGGTGTGGAAGTCAAGAGGTGCTTTCCTTTGATCTTTTTTTAATGTTAGCATATTCTATGCATATCAGCAAGTGTACTGAATGTGTTCCCTTTTAAAAAATATCATCACCTGGTATTTTGTTAATGTGGTTTTTGCCAACTCAATGACAATGCATTTAGGGGTAATTGCGTGTGTGCAGCAGGTTTCGCCTTGGTGTTTAAGGCTTTCTTGAAACTGGCACTCACCCTACATACTAGTTGCAGCTCTTTTCTATTAATTTCACTGCTCAAACCCCATCTTTTCCTTTAATGACATATTATTGATTGTAATATAAATTTTTTCCTGAGCAAGAAATTGCAATCTAAAAGGCAGTCTTTCATTGCTAATAAAATACAAATTCAAACAATTGTCACAGACTAATACACACATAATAGCGTCTCATCTGAACAGAACTGAGATTCATTTAAATGTTCTTAGTGAGTGAAAAATGTGGGGGAAAAAAAGTGTGACCCTGTTTCATATGCAGAGCTACATCCTCTAAGCCATCATTCCATGTAACCTTTCTTTTTTTGAGATACGGTGGATTTTAAGCCAGCCACTATTTCTTTCTCTCACTCCCAGTGTAGCTCCAGCTGGCCACGCTGCTTTAGAGATGTCATGCCGGGTCACATGTGTGACGCTATTTCCCTTCCCCCTTCACACCAGGCCCTATAGGTTGCTTAGCATTTCAGACAGGGCTCTTGTGTTGCCTCGCAGCCGAGCACAAGGGCGCTTAGGGATGTCATCTCCTCAAAGCTAATTGCTGTGCCCTTCTCTTAACGAAACAAGCTCAGGAAATAAATAGCTAATGTGTCCCTTGGTACGCTCATTAGCTTACTGCAAATTTGCTGTTCCACAACTTTTCTTGCTCTCACCGTCTCACTCCATCTCACCCCATCTCACTCCATCTCACTCCATCTCACTCTGCTTTCAATCCACACTCCCAACCCAACCTATTACACACACACACACACATCTACTCTTCTTCATTCAACTTTATTCTTCTCCATTTTTCTCCCTGTCACATCTGTCTTTCCCTCTGCCAGGAGAGATCAACATAATGAGGATGTTAAAGAGTCTTTCTTGCAGTTCCTTTGAAGAATTCTGAACCAGTTAAAAACAAACAGCTCTATTCAGTCAGAAATAAGAAATCTTGTTATCATTACTGACATAAAAATCCCTGAAGTCAGTGGAATTTGACACGTGCTTTTATTCATAATTCATTGACAGGCGGAGGTGCCATGAATTGTAAGAGCAATGTTACAATTGATGAAGTAGCTAATATTCACTGCATATATTGTTTTCAACTTACCACGTTCAACCCGAAATTTTCTTCTAATTTGCCCAGTTTCCTCCTGGTAGTTTCACAAAAGAAGAAGAAGAAAAACGCTGTATGTTAGAATAACTTTCAACCGCAGTTTGCTCAGATGTCCGGAAGTAGGGGAATCAAATTCAGTGGTGGGTCAGACTTTTCAACGGCCAAGACATTGACAGGAAATTCAAAGATTCTTCACAGACTACAAAACTCCCATGAACCAGCACACATTGGATCACAATTTTTCTCCTCTGTGTGTATATCAACAGAAACAATACAATACCTTTTTTGGCAGTGTAGATAAGTGGTTTTTGAACTGTTAAGAAGCTCAGAAGTATTTCATAACCAAGATCAAGAATGGTCTCTGACTTTTCTTGCTGAATTTAACCCATAAGATGTGTCAATTCCCTGTCTGAAATATTAATTGCTTGATGCGTTATTGCTTCTTTCAGGGAAATGGATTGTGCTTAAATGAATTGTGGCAACCCCTCTGCTACCTTGTGGTATAGAGATATTTTTAATAAATGTCCATTTGAAAGGATTATTTCTGTACTTAATGGTAATGATCTGTCATTTCTAGATTTAAGGAGGCCAAATCTGGATTGGATCTTCCAGCGGAGATTTATAACATGTTGCCGATTAGACATTACTATGGAATGGAAACCCTCAGGTCATTACGCTGGTACTGATTTAAGTTGGTGCAAGGACTATGATGATATGGCTGATAGTGGGTGGCCTATGGGACATAATAGTGTGAGTTGTCTGTGGGAGATGGGTGTTTTGTTCATGTTTGTAAAAAGGTCTTGGGATTGGCCACATATCCTTTTCACATCCATGGCTATCTCTCATCCATCCATAACTAGATTTTACACCCATTGGAGATGTTGAACAGATTGGTTTTGAAATGAATGTTACAAATCATGAATCTTTGGAGTAAAGGCTGGCTTATTGAGCTTAATGTTAAGGCTAGGGGATATGTGGACTCACAGCTCAAAACTAATATCTACCCACAAATAATCAAAGGATGTATCATGAATCAACCTTGGTAGAAAGTGAGTTTCCAAACTTTTTTTTCAAAAGGAACATAAGTGATTTCTACTACAATATCAACACAAGTTGCTCTTATTTAAGACAGTCCACTTCAAAGGCAAACTGTCCTAGGTTGAGCACAAGTCTTAGGTTGTTGAGAGATAGGTTATAGTTCTCCATTAGTGAGCTATGACGGAGACATATCTGTCATTAAATGGAAGTGCTCGTAGCTATAACTAAAATATAAAACAAATAATACAATGTCACTTTTCATAGTTATCTCCAACCCTTTTTATGGATTTGTCCTGTTATAAAACACTTCAGCTGCATCCTTGTACTACTTGGGATAAGTTTAGCAAATGAAGATGTCACCCTACATGCCAGCACAAAGGATAAAAGAAGATAAGAGAGAATTGCTAAAAGAACAAGTCCCATTGGAGCTTGTGTTCAAGTACAAAGGAGCATGTGTCTCTCAAACCCATTTCCTTTGGGGAAATAGGATAATGTAAATATGTCACCGCATGCCAAAGCACAGTATAGTGCATATGTGAATGCATGCATGCATGCATACACTCAGACACACACATCTCTCAGATGGGTTTACATTTGGCTAATGAAGGACTGACAGAGAGACATGAATACCCATTAGTCCCTAATGACTAACCTTTAAAACATATAACCTCAGACTACAATCGAGCAAATTACTGATTGCTTAAAAGAGAAAATGTCTATAGAATTAATTCTTTTTGTTTGGGCCTTGTCACTAAAGCCTGAGTAATGTCCTATTTAGTTATACAGCATGTAACCTGCACTCAGAGACCATGACGGTAAGGAATGTACCCCATTATACAGCTATGGATGTTAATTACTTCACATACCAGAACCCCCCATCAGTGGTGCACTAGCGACCAATAGAAAACCTGTATCAGCTTAGTTTAGATTAACCGTGCACGTGGTTGGGCTGAGCAGCTATTTGTTAACTAAATGGCGCTGCCTCAGGTAATGGTAGAGAGCCGGAACATCTCCAAAATTAATTTCGATTTCTGAACTTAAGTCAAACCAAATCAGGTTTCTCCAAAGTGCCATGCTTTGCTTTTATAGATTTTCCATAAATACACACAGAGAGACAGAGAGAGAGAGACTAGCATTACAATATTTATGAGGACCTACATTGACTATATTGTTGTTCCCAACATGTAACCCAGCCCCAGGAACAGCACTGGGCTGTGATGTGATTTTGGTGTAGTGACCACATTCACTATTGCAGTATCATGAGACATGCTGGCCTAAAAGCACTTTGTCACATGCACTATAATTACTTTTCTGAGCATCACAAACACATCAAAGTGACTCTTTGTATAGTCCGAATTTGATCCATTTGGTCCAATAAAATTTGAATTGTTGGCTGACACAGCCAGAGGATGTCAGTAACATGCACACTCTCAATCCATTCAGCTGGAGAAGGACTCTAGTATGTGTGCTCTATGGGCCCAACAATGCAGAATCCTGCCGAAGCCCTGACCCTAACCCTGACACACCAAGCCACAGCCAGCCATTGATGCCATTGGGCCATGTGTCCCCAGCCATTTATGTAGTTTTTGCAGGGTGAACTGTTTGATAGGTTTTTTATGGCAATTCAGCCGATTCAGCATGCTAAATACTTTTGGTGAGGGAGAGCTCTTATGGAGATAATTTTGTTTCTTTATAAAACAGTTAAAAAAACATTTGTTATGCACCTTAACTCAAGTCCTTTGTGATAGATAACATTTCTTAATAGCACTGGTGCTACAAGTATGAATAAGTCATTGATATTTTTTATATAGATGGATTTATATAGTTAGATATAGATATATTGAGTTGTGATCGTGCAGAGCAAAGCATACATATTATTAACAAGTGATTTGGGTCATGCACTCGCTGAATACTACAGGACAATAATGGAAAAGAAGTGATATTTTGAGCATAATAATAGCAGCCTACCAGGGCAAGCAGCTAAAATTACAAAATAATACGTATTTGTTCAACCCATTACAACAGCACAGCTCGTTAAACAAAAGCCTACGCAGGCTCTTGAACTTATAACTCAAAATCTCAAAAAATGTCCAACAGAAAACACACTTCCATGGTAACAAAAAGGGCAAAACTTAGAATCTTTTTGCCTTCGTGGTAAACAAAGTAACAAACTCAAAATCACCCTTAGAAAAGAGATCTTAGTGATACTTAGGTAATTTCTCTTAGTACAAAGATTTGCTGGAGTGTACAGGGACAAGATGTGACGAACTGGCACAGGACTGGGGCAGACGCAGACAATATATACACAAGGTAATGGGGAAACAACCAGGGCAGATGAAGACAATCAGACTGGTGGGAAACACATGAGGACAGGGTGTTAAGGGACTTGAAACGAAAGGGACACGTGAATACAAAATAAAACAGGAAATGACCAGACACTTAACCAAAATAACTTCAACTTAACAGACCTGACAAAACACAACACTATAATTCTGTTGACGCAAGCAGGTTGGCCCAAACTCCTCCAAATTGAGACCATACTAGAGCTACAACCTCACGATGTAGCCTCCATTCTCCTGGAAGGGGGCTGGTCCTGCATAGGAGATCTGCTTGCCGATTCTCCATCCCTGGAACGTACACTACTCTGAGGGGAAAGGCCCACAGCAAGAGCTTCCTGCATCACCTGGAGCTTCACACGCCTGTTCTGTTTTAGATGGAGATTAAAGTCATTCAACCACCTCTGCAGTGGCTGGGCACTAAAGTTAAAGTTCCATTTTAATGTCAAATGAGATGCCATATTTTCTGCCTCCATTGGTCTTATAACAGTCAGAATCTTTAAGTTGAGTTTATGTGTTTTTTCTCACAGTATCTCTAACAAATTTTTTTTGTTTACTAATGTTTATTTATTTGAATTTCATTGTGTTGTGTATCATGTATAAGTATAGATGACTCTTCATCTTCACTTCTGCAGGTATTTCTGCCTCCGGAACTGTAGAGTCCAGATCTATGGTTGCACCTGCTCGATCAATACAAATATCATTACCATTACTATTACTTTACATCTCTATGTGCAACTTGCATTGTACTACTGTATGTTCTCTTTCCTCCTGCCAATGTTTCACTGTTGTCAGTTACTGTGGTTAGATAGTTTGCCACAATATAATGTCTGTTTAGGGCCAAACATGTTTCTAATTTGTGTTGTGAGTGTGTGATCAAATAAAAATTTTTTTTTTAAAAGATGTTCTTACCTCAAATTGTATTAAATCGTAGTTTTTGGAAATTATTTCACACTCAAACAAACTTTATTTATTCGATTTCCCTATATTTTTATTTCTCCTCTTCTTGCATCGACACAAAGTCAGCTCCTACCGGTTGCATCTGTCTTCATCAGATCTCCAGACACCACCTGAACAGCAAAGGTACAGGTGTACTCATGTGAGGTCTAAGTGATTATGAATGAACTCTGGTTTCATGTCTGCTTTCTGACTGCGGTGGAAACTAAACTATTCCAGTTACACACACGTGGATTCCACTCCCGCTCGGTAGGTGGCGGTAACTTTCCGTTTGCCGTTAACGTCAGGAAGAAGATCCATGTTCCGTTTCCTGGGAGATTCAGTTGGCGGCTGAAAAGCGCCAAATTACAAGTAATCAGCAGAGTGTGAAGGCTCGGTGTGATGGAAGATATCACATATTAACACAGTTTACTCAGCCCACTACTAAAACATGGAGGAGCTGTTCAGCACTGTATTACACGTGCTGGTGAGGTGCAGGGACTGTGAAGAAAGGTAGGACTGCGCACTACTTCTAAACTCATAAGAATGCTGCAGCCTTTTCTTTCTAATTGTGCTGAAAAACACCTGATTAGAATGGTTGTAGTGCAGTATGTTACAATAACTGATAAATGCATTGTCCAGGGAGCCTACATATCATATGTTTGCTTTATCGTGTCATTTAGACCCAGTGTGCATTTTGACTTCATGGTTGTTTGTGATATTCATTACTGTTATTCCATTATTAGGCTGCTTGCTATTATCAGGTGGACATGTTGTGTCTTTCTAGTGCACATTGCCATATTTCTCAATTATTCTCCTCTCTTCTTATCCCACTAATGTGCCAATCAAACTGCAAAACTGTCAAGCTGACCCTTTCTGCAGCACCAGGGAACCAGTGGGTTTTATCCACATATGTCTACAAAAGAGAGTTGTATGTTTCAGCTGTAGACCAGGGCCCCATTCTTCTTCTGAAGGATAGCTGAATTATCCAGATTAGAATCTTGATGACTTAAGTCTGAATCTTTTGGTTTAAAACTTATCTGAAACCAAAGGAGACGGCTGTCAGGCACTCTGTTGCTATTACATACCCTCGGTTAGGGTTAGGGCACATTCATGGCATTATCATAATCTGTTTCAGGAAATTATAACTGGACGACTGGGCAGTAATATAATTTTATTCATACACATCTTACATACTGTTTGAAGCCAGTTGGTCTAATTTTACAGGAAAGCAAATATCCGTGTCACCATTGAGCTTCAGTTGACAACAAGTCCTGTTCACAAAAGGGTGAGTAGGAGTTTGGCATAAACAGTTTCACTAGTGTTCTCTGTAGTTTTCTAGCTCTTAACCTGCTGCTGTTTTTCTTTGTATTAGGATCTTCTAGTAAAACTAACAGATGATATAGATCCATATTTTCTCTTCAACCTTTCTATATCAGAAGAAGATTTCCAAAGGCAAGTATTGGTCCACTTATGTTTTACAATGCTCAGTGTTTTCTTCAACTCTCACTGATGCTTGCTGTCTTTTTCATTGTGTGTGCAGTTTGAAGGTGCAGCAGGGGCTGCTCATAGACTTTGCATCATTTCCTCAGAAGTTCATTGACCTGCTTAATCTGTGCTATTCTGAGCAGGAGTCTGACAACCCAAGGTATGAAGAAACGCCAACCACCACATCAGCTGTCCAACTAAATCCATTGAACTTTACATTATAGATTGATTTGTATCAGTCCTAATGATTAAATCGTTTTTTTTACATACAATGTGAGATGTAGACAAAGTTACCAACCTATATGATTGTAATGCTGAGACATGCATGTGGTTGCTTTTGTCAGTGTATTAATCTTTGGGGTTTTAATGTACTGCAGTAAAACAGCAACGTGACTGTTTTCACACAGGTTTCTTCTGCACTTGGCATGTCAGTCTCCAGTGCTTGAAGGCCCCGTCAGCTTCAGTGTTGTAGAGACCAACGCATTCAAACACCTGAACCACTTGTCTTTACGGCTCGCTCAAGGCTCTGACAAAGAGGTTAAAGATTATCTAGCAGTGTGTCTGTCCTCTCTGAAGGTAGGCTCACTCATTATGATGTATCATAATACTGTCTGGCCTTTTGAATTGTAAAAAATCTGATTAATTTAGAGGATTTAAATTAGAGGTCTGCAAAGGCAACAGTCCCAAGAGTGTCTCTGGTGATTGTTGACTTTACACATGACTTGTATATTGTTTGTACATTTAAGTCAGTTGACTTCAATGAATGGATATTCCTGTGTTGTTCTACAGAGGCCAATAAATAGATCAGCAAATGTCTTTTTATTGGAAAATCTTTGGCTTTAGCCGATGTAATGGTTTCGTGGAATTATCTCATCAAAGCATGTTTCTCACAGAACCCGTTTGTTTATAAGATGTGTCCTCTCAACGTTTCAGGCAGAAAAGCAGGTCCTACATGTGAAGCTTAGGAAGACTGAAGAAGATCTGTCCAGGCAGCTGAGTTATGCTCAACAGGTGTGTTTTTTCATTGGACCTGGTGTTTAGAACCCCATTTTAATCGCTTATGTGCAACAGCAGCAGCAAAGTGCACATGGACTGTTTGGACATTCTAAAGGTGGTCTGTGAGTTGGAAATTTGGCTGGTCTCACAGCACTGAAACCTAAACCAATCAGTGGAGTATGATATCAAAGATCAACCAAAAGAGAAACAGTTTCTCCAGGGAGTAGTATTGCTTGGATGGAGAAGAGCACCACAACTCTTTCCAGTGGAGACTTTTACAGCTGTTTATGCCTGTGGAGAGATTGAAATTCTGATCAAGTTATGCTAATGTTGCTAGTTTTATTCTGCAACACGGATCTAAGTATTAGAGCTTTATAATATGCATGGCAATGCATTTCAAGAACAAAGTATAAATAAAAAACTATTTTACAGAAATGTTTGTTCTACTGTAGCATACTGTCTTCTATGAAATCCATGTTACATCCTTTTGCATCCTTTCTGGCTGCATGGATTAAAGGAGCCATTCTGAATCAGAATGTATAAAGCAGCTTTGGACAAAAGATACTGTGACCATTACTCCTATTCATGTATAGTTCAGTGCAGACTGCTTTATCAAGTCCTAACAGAGAGATCTCAGGACTTGAAGGAAACCTGGACTCTACTGGAGTCATGTTTCAGACCCATTACTCTTGTCATTCAGACTGTAATCATGTTAAGGATAATTCAGTACTTTGGTTTGGTATCATGAAAACATTTCTGCTTAGTACCATTACTGTATATAATCCATGTTGTAATAAATATTATACTGAATGATATAAACAGTTTTGTGTAAAATGAACAATGGCTGTTATTGTGGTTCCTCTCACAGACTCTGTCTGAGAAGACTAAAGAGTTGGACAAACTTCGGTCAGAGTGGACGAGTCAGAGCAGCTGTCTGTCCAGCCGCCATTCTCAGGAGCTACAATCAGAGAGAGAGAAGGCTGTAGAGGTAAACCTCATCTGTCCTGGACTATGTTTCAGATGTGGATGTTATAAAAGTAATTAAATTATGAAAATCGTCCCAAATTGTAAAAAAATGGATGATTAAGCCTTTGTTTCACCAAGTGTAGTGTATTTAGTAGTTTATTGTTTGGAACATACCAAGCACATGGACAGAAAATAGGTGGATTATGTTTCTTTGGCCTGTCTTTCAGTTACAGAGCAGGCTTCAGCAGCAGACTGAGCAGCTCCGTCAGGAGCTGGAGAGCACTCATAAGAAGAGCAGCCAGCAGCTTCAGAGCAGACTGACCGAGCTGGAGGCCTCCAGCCGAGAGCTGACCGAGAGGAAATACAAGAACGAGTCTGTCATTAGAGACCTGAAGATTAAACTAGTGGGAGCAGAGGAGGTATGTGAATGAGGAGGCCACATTACTGAATATAAAATTGACATATCACCTTTTAAGATGCTATAGTAAACTTATCAAACAATTGCTAATGTGTGCATAACAACATTATAATTCTCACACACAAGAGCAGAGAATAGCGGTGGATCCCACACTACTTATGTATTACTGGGGCATCATTCTTTATGTCTGCGATAAATACAGGCTCATCTCCACTCCCTTACTTTGTTGTAGACACACACAGGGCCTGTTCAACGATTACTTCTAATACGCTATATGGGATGATAAACTGAACAAAAACAGCAGATCCTGCCCTCCACTGATGGTATATGTGTTTAATAACAGTGTAAACCGTGGCTCTAAAGTGAAAGACTTTAATGCAGGGCTCCTCTACTGCGGTGTAAGCTATTCTATTGTTTTGTCCACCTCTGTAGATGATAATGATTATTTAAAAAATGATTATTAATGACTACATCTGTTATTATGCTGCTCTTGTGAGTATAGGAGTGCCAGCGTTCAAAGCAGCAGGTCCTGTCTCTCAGGAGGGGGAACAGCACTCTGGACACAGAGGTCCATGAGAAGGAGCGCTTGTTGAGCCAGCTGCAGATGAGAGTGGCTGTTCTGGAACAGGAGATCAAAGATAAAGATCAGCTCATGCGCCGCACAAAAGAGGTGCTGGAAGCCACTCAGCAGCAGAAGGTAAGATCTGCAACTTCAAATATGTCTTTAGTCCGCTTTAATTGCACCGTGCAATTAAACTGTGATCACAAGAGTTTCCACTCCAGCCGCAGCAGTCGACTGGGATTAAATATTCTAAAGCCTGATATATCTTCTTCCTCTGTGCTGTAGAGCTCCATTGGTGTCCAGAAGTTAGTAAAAACACATCACACTCCTAATATTACCATGAACATGCACATACTGTAATTTAGTTTGACTCAATCCCACATACACCACCCTGCTGCCCCTAATTCTCACTAGAGCACCAAATGTGGATACATGCGCTGCTGAAAATAGTCCCTGACAAAGTCACTACAGTGGTCAGGTGTTTTAGCAAATGACTGAGCTTTTTTGTTTGTTTAAATAAAACAATGTGTTGTTCTAACTTTGTTTGGTGTCACTATGGGAATCGCCTCGGCGTGACCAACTACGGAAGCTAGAATTGCACCATGTCTGTCATTGACAGACAGGTCGAACTGTGCTCGGGGCACGCCCCCCTCATATTACCACAGTTGACCGTCCTCCCCTACTTTAATCTCACTTTCTTCCTGTGAAGAAACTATACAAGCTCCCTCAGCTTTTCTGGCTAGGTTGGATAGCTGCTAAACTGTTCACAGATGACCCGTCAAGGACCACGTCACCGAACGCAGTCCCCGACTTAAGGCTGGATTTGCTGAGTAAGTACTCCTTACAAAGTTTTTGTTTTGGCTGCACAGCAGGGGCGGATTTAGTCATTTAGGGGCCTACGGCAAACACAGACTTGGGGACCTCTACATTACATTTCTCAGAAAGTATCCCCTCTATAATGCCCAGATGATGTCCTACCATCAAGTGTTTTTACTGTATATATGTCAGAATAACCATGGTGATTTTAAAGAGGTTTTCTCTTTTCTATAGGTGGATACTTACTCTCCCAGACTGCATTTTCTCTCTATGTATTCCCTGTCAATACTGTATCACCTTTATAATGAACAGATGATGCCCTACTATCAAGCATTTTATTTAGAACAATAATATATAAACATAACGTAATTGTTACGTTATGTTTATATATAACGTAACAAAAAACCCTAAAAAAGTCTAGGGTTTTTTTATGAGCGTAGCATAAAGTGAAAAAATAAAGAAATGCCCACACCAGACTTTGTAGATCAGAAACCCCACAGGTTATTTATTTACAAGCACACTTCTCTTCAGGGAGGGCAATGCCAACATAACAAACAAAACAGGCTAGAAGGAACCCCAACTAAATTGCCTACCAAACAAAAATATGAAA
>JAVQJD010056473.1:0-20332 GCA_036023655.1 Nannoperca australis
TTACAGGTGACTCGTTACAGGTGACTCGTTACAGTCACTCGTTACGGGTGACTCATTACGGGAGACTTGTTACGGGACACTGACTTGTTACGGGTGACTCGTTACGGGTGACTCGTTACGGGAAACTGACTTGTTACAGGTGACTCGTTACAGGTGACTCGTTACGGGTGACTCGTTACGGGTGACTCGTTACGGGTGACCCCGTTACAGGTGACCCGTTACGGGTGACTCGTTACGGGTGACTCGTTACGGGTGACCCCGTTACAGGTGACTCGTTACGGGTGACTCATTACAGTTGACCCCGTTACAGGTGACTCGTTACAGGTGACCCGTTACAGGTGACTCATTACAGTTGACCCCGTTACAGGTGACCCGTTACAGGTGACTCGTTACGGGTGACTCGTTATGGGTGACCCGTTACGGGACACTGACCGTTACCTGAGGGTCGACTAAGAGGTGACAGACTGAGATTCAGACACAAACATCTCCATGTTCATACACACCACCAGACACACACACACACACACACACACACACACACACACACAAAGACGTACGCACACATTACTATTATTCACGTTTATTTGCAGCGACAGCAGAGTAATGCATCAGGTGAAATGGCAGTGTTAAGGCTTCGAGGTCATCTTCGTGAGTCCCGGTCCCGACGTCAGACCAGCAGAGACCAGGACTTCTGAAAGGCAGGAAGTCTGGTTCAGGAGCTTTTCCTCTTCAGTTTGTGTCGTCTGTGATTAAAGAAGTTAAAACTGGCATTCCACTGTTTCCAGTTGCCTCTGACTTCACATATATTGATATATTGATGTTTGATCACACAGCTGTGAGGCTGTTTGTGCCGATCGGTTATTAGACAAACTTCACAGAAGTCGTTACAGGTGTGTTGTTTTACGTGGAGTCAGGAAGGTGGCCTGGAACAATCTGCCAATCGATCGATCGATAGATCCATGACAACAGCTGGTTAGTTAGTTCAGTTTAAGTTCCAGCATACGGAGTTACTGTTTAACTGTTAGAGTAACGTCTCAGGTGGAAACTGTGGACCCGAGTTGGTGTTCAGAGAATCATCTGGTCCCCCCCCCCCCCCCCGGGTCAGTGCAGGTCCTTGAAGGGTTTGGGGTAGTTGAACATCAGATAATCCATGTAGTACAGGTCGAAGGCCTTCTGCCTCTCTGTGGAGTTCAGCTGTGCAAAGTAGCTCTGGGTGATTCTGGAGGAAGTTCTCTCTGCCAGCGGGTTTCTGTCCTTGAAGTCAGGGAAGGTGAGGTTCCCGGGTGCGCCGACGCTCTGCAGCAGGAAGTTGGCTTCTTCCGCCAGGCTCTCAAACTTCCCGATGAAGTTGTACCTGAGGAGGCAGGGGTTACACAGCTGACTGACCGGCTCCCAGTGGATGTCCATCCCCACCGGCCGACGCACGTCCAGCAGGTACTGGATGAATTCCCTGAAGGTGACACCGGCGCCGGTGGTCAGGGCTGTGCGCGTGGCGTTGGCGCGGTACCTCGAGATGATCGGGCGTCCGAACACGGGGTGGTAGTACGAGTTTGGACTTTCAAACTTGTCCCGAAACGCAGACACCAGTCGCTCAAAAGGCTCCCTGACAAACAGCACTTTGGTGTAGGAGCGGAGTCTCTCTGCGATGCCGGCGCGATCGTAGCTCTCCAGCCGCCGCAGGTAGTTGCCGTAATGTGCTGCATCGTGAGGAATGCCGCGTGTGGAGGCGGCGCTACCCCCCAACACCATCAGCACCCGCTTCCAGTTGGAGCAGCCGGCTTTGGGCACTTCGCAGTACAGCAGCCTGGATCGGTCCTCCACGTAAACACGTGAAACCTGCCGCTGAGAGACGCGCTGCTCTGTGACACCCGGCTGGTATTTGGCACAGATGTCGGCCAGCAGGCGGCGCCGGGACGCCTGCGTCCTCGCAAGACGCCGCAGCTGTTGTTCCTCCTCTCCGCCAGAGTTGGCGCTGGACGTCGCAAAGCTGCTCTTCAGAAGCAGCTTCCTGTGACGTTTGGTGAACGGCTGTTTGGAGCCGACTTCAAGCACCAATGAAGAAGAAGCAGATGAGACTTTAAACTTCAGAGCAGCAGCGACGACTTCAGACTGCTCTGCTGCTGAGCTGCCAGACAGCACGTCCTGCAGGCAGAGAGACAAAAACAAGCAGAGAGACAGGAGGAGAGAGAGACAGGCAGAGAGACAGACAGAGAGAGAGAGAGAGACAGAGAGAGATGAGATGATAGAAGGGAAATAAATGAGACACTGTGAATCAGGACTGGGGACAAAGAAAGATGCAGAGAAGATAGTGGGAGGCTGGTAGATGTTTTCTTGCTAGATCTTGAAAAATAGTTCACCAGTTTTTAATTTAACCAAATCCCAAAATGAGAAGAACATGTGTTTACAACACGTCTGAGCATCTTCCTTTCTTTGCTGCAGTGTTTCGTCCACCTCAGCCGGCTCGTAGCTTGACAACAGACTTGTCTCGTGTCTGGTTAAAGAGCTCAAGCTGGTGCCTGAACTCGACCAAAGATTGATTGTGAGGGGAGACGCTGCACTCTGCAACACCGCACGATACAAATCAGAGTGTTTCTGTAGTTCCAACAACTCGAACAGAGTTCATCTTTCATTCATTACGAGATCAATACAGTCACTCAAGCAGATTGTGTAAAATAAGGGGTGTCCGATTCAGTAGCTACAGCTGCTATTTCTCTGTGTGAGATACATTAAAGTATCGGACTCTGTATTAGAAGATTTTAATATAAAGACATTTTAAAAATATTTATATCTTAATATCTTTGGCATTTCTGTGCTTTTTGTTGCCTTTTGGGCCGACAGATATTGATACAGACATAAGTGCAATAAGCAAACATCGGCCCAATATACTGGACTAAAAGAAGAACCACAAATGTCAAATATATATATATATATATATAAATATAAATAAAGTGAGCCCACCGGATATTATGAAATATTTCTTTAAGATGAAACTGAGAGACATAATCGTTATCTTGGAATAAATTAGGACTGACTCATTTAAATACACTCAATTTGGAGGCCGAGGACACAGACTGTGAGAGGAAAATACAACACAGTATGACAGATCGACTCCACAGTGCACCGCACTTCTGTTGACAGGGCCATAAAACTCTAACAGCAAAAACATAAAAAGCTAAAGAAGTCAGATAGAGATTTTCTGGGACGGCGGCGATGGCTGCCTTTAAAAGAAAAGCCACGCCGTCGTCAATAAATCATTAAGAACCCATCTGCTGAGCAGGCAGACAGGGCTGGCTGGGAGAGACTGGGGAAAAGAGGTTAAAGGACAGAAACAGAAGGAGAGACAGAAAAATGAGAGCAACGTGGAGAAAGAGGAGAAACTCTCTGTGCAAAGAGTAAAAGGTGGAGTCGTATACTTGCTCCTGTGTTCATGTTACGCCAGTTTCAGCCTCCACTATCTCGGAGGGAAATGAAACGGTGCAGGAGTTTGGAGGGTTGATGAAATCAGCTGCCGTACCGCTGCTGGGTCGCTGCCTACAGATGTCGAACCCATCAGATAAAAGCCCACTTTACCATCAACTCCATATCTGGGAGTCACATGGATCAAATACGAGCACTCGATTTCAGGGGTAGCAATTACATTTCAATTATTCCACTGACTGACAATATAATTACTTTGAAAAACAAGACCACTACCCAGAGCACGGAGAGCCTCTACTTTGCATTTTACAATGTTTTAACAGCAGGAAGCAGGAAGAGGAACACTTCCTCTCATGTAACAAGGAGTAGCAACCCCCGCTGGGGATTATTCAATTATAATTAATCATGAGAAACAAGAAAAGGGAGAAATAAAACTAAACAAATAGATTAAAATGCAGCTTTTCTACTTGCTAACATAGATTGTGATGAATAAAAACTGGCAGGTTGCACTGACCAGCCGGAGCATCAGGCTTCACATGGTGTCAAACCTCTCTGAAAACAATAATAATGCTAAACAATTACATTTTCCCGCAGAGGAATTGTGCACTTAAAGTACCAAATGACACTAAATCAGCTCGGACTGCACCTCCTCATCTTTATTACATGTTATCACGTTGTAGGTGGTTTTTAAGTGCAGTAGTACAAGAAGAAGTAGTTCCAGTAGCGACTCCACACTCAGCTGGGAGCAGCGTGGGCCTGTGGTCATACAAGCCACTCTGTAATAATAATTTGACACTTTGAACCCGAGTTATTTGCTTAAGTGTCCTTGAACAGAATCCCAATAATTTCCAGGAGCACTACCCTGTGGCTCAACCTCAACTCTGACGCCCCCGTAGGAGGGACGAACAGGCTACAGCTAGACTTTAGTCTGTGGCAGGAACAGCAACAAAGCCCACCAAAGATGCTCTCTCGTCAATATGGAGCTGCTTACAGAGAGAATCAGTGGAAGATGACTAAGTATCCGCTTTTACCACATTATGGGACACACGGCAATCAAGCTTCTCAACAAATCCTCTAATAAAAAGCAAAGAAATACTAAAACTGTGCTGTCCTACTCTGTACCACACGGGTACACCAAATTAACCACATTAGCATAATGGAAGAAATGTATGTTTGAGGATGGATCCTGGAGGGAATCGGTGACATTGCCATTTAATGTGAAGGAGGTCGTCTGCGGGCATTAGTCACACTCTGCTCTGTAGCATGGAAACGAGTAAATTAAATTAATAGAGCGCTCCAACAAGCAACCCATAAGAAACATCCTCATCGGTGTGATGCCTTACTCTGGTTATTGTCTGTAATTAGATCATGTGCAAGTAAATGTAGCCTCACTACCTACACACGGGAGGGAGAGAGATGTTGACCGATGCAGGGACGGCTGGATGAACACATGCAGGGTTACCGTTCACTCATTCATTCCTGCATCCACTGTTGGCCAGAGCCAATGAACAAGGTTTCCCCATCACTCTCAGCTAGATGTGTAAAGGAAAGTTAGAATAAAGATGGATTGTACTCGTTTTGGATTCGTTCAGTGTAGAGTAATCGCATTTCTTTGGCGAGCTGCAGTGATGTAACGACTATGAATATCTGCACAGACCAGTGTAGCAAAGATCAAACATCTGCAACATTCAGACCTCACTCGATCTAACGGCGACCAGGCATAAGAGTGATGTTCGGAAGTATCTCCACTAAATAACCCTTTCTTACAACTAGTTAAATGGTCAACAGCAGAGACCGTCAGCAGGCAGCCTCTCATCTCCTCCTTTGCTAGCAGTGTTAGCATGCTTGCTTTCTTCTGCAGAAAGGTGGGTTAAGCCTCATCTACACCTGTATTTTGTCTCGGGTGTTCATTGCGGACGCTGTTCTTGTGTTAGATGTTGCTGCTGTAGAAAATCCTCTATCAAATGGTGTACGTGTTCATGATGAGTAAGACATTTGGTAGCACTGCATGAAGTGAAAACTACACTAATGTGCTAAATGATGACGAAGAATGTGATGAGCGTGATGATGAATGTTTGGATGAAAACATGATTCTGTTGAGTAAAAAGAAAAAGGTACCTTGTGTGTCCGTCGTTTACTCCTCCTGAAAATATAAGACTTCAGAAAACAAAGAGAACTTGGTTAAAAACAAACCTGTCAGAGTATTCGACAGTTAAATGAACAAACTACTCTAAATTATCAGATTAATGTGCAAATAATAGGCAAAACCACTAATTAAAAACTAGGAGCGAGTATCTTTGGTTTTACTGTGTCCGTGTAGTGAAAAGCATTAGTATTGTTGCTATATGTGCCGTTTACTGGCAGTCTAATACAAGCTAAGTGGCAGTAGTGTAAGCCAATAGACTGCTCAGGCTGTAATGATGAGGGCAACTATTAGCCTGGAGAAGCAACAGGATGTCAGCACCACCCAGACTCAAACAGGCGGGGACGGGGGGGGTCTTCTTTACACAGTGGAGTGGAGGAGACAGCAAGCATGTGCCGAGAAGCTTCAAGCTAAGTGGAAGAAAAGGCAACGGCTTCCCAACTCTCGATATGACTCATTAAATAGGACTTTAACGAGCTGCTGAGACTTGAATAAAACTAAAGGGTGATGCTGCCTCTTAGTATGTGTGTGTGGTGGTGCAGCAGGTGCATGTCAGCTGTTTCCAGTCTTTACACCACGCTCCGCTTCCTGTAGAAAGGGCCTCGACTACAAGTTATATGTATATATGTAAAAACCTTGCGTATGTTTTTTTAAACTCAGTTCATCATAATCTATTCAGACACCGACGAGACTGAAGCACTTACATGCTTTAATGTTTCATGTCTTTTTAAAAAGGAAGCATTAAAGGTTTATACAGTTCAGGTCCTGATGGGACTGGATATAAAATGCCACCACGGGGGGTGGGGGGGGGGGTCTCAGTGGCCCACTACACTGCTGCATTAATGTTAAATGTTGCTTCATGTTTGGAGAAATATGTTGTGTCTGTGCATGTGTATGTACTGTGAGGACACAAAACACAGCTATCCAAGTGTGAGGAGAAGACACGTACACTGCTGGGAACATTTTCCAACAGTTGTGTTGAAAATGTGGGTTGTTTTCTTTGGTAGCATTGCTATGACGACAATAATAGTGGAAGCTATGAGACTCCAGGCGCTCCTGTTCGCAGCGCTTTGCTACTTAAACCGAGAGGAATAAACCTTTAAACATCTTGCATACAACATCTTCTTTTCCACTGCTCCCTCCATCACGTGCAACCGAACCAACAACATCTGGACTCCCTGGAAGCCCATTTTCAGTCTATGCCGACACGTAAAAAATGGTTTACAACTACATCTTTCAGGATAAATGACAGTCAAAGTTTTCATTTCTTTGTATGGAAACACACTTAACTGTGACCCCAAAACCACAAGACTTAATTATCATGGTGAACTGTTGAACCCCTGCTGCTTTAGTGCAACTGGAGTACAAAAGGCATGATGCCCTCTTCAACAGCTCCACAATGACCTGCTTCAAACTGAAAAACTCTCCTACAAATGTTCCTAAATGAGATTGTGGAGAAGAGATAGTTTAAATGTACAGCACACGTCTCTGCAGACGTTTTAATATTTACTCTACCTCAGATGAAAGCTTTTACTCAAAGATCATGTTTGGCTTTTTTCCTGAATTGATCTTGTGTGACGTCCAGGTGAACAGATGAGCTTTCAAGAATCGGCAAACCAAAGCAGAAACCCCACGTTTGACTGCTTGCTCAAAAGGTACTGAAGAAAATCCAATTATTTAATGCAGTATATTCTCTCATCCACATTTGTGTTGATGCATCACAACCACAGCCAAACAGAAACTCACCCGCTCCGTCCAATTAACGAAGAGCTTAAAGAGCGAAACCGAGCAAGACGGAGGGGTTGTTGTTGTTTTCAGTTGACCTAAAAAAATTCACATGTTCACAATTCTGGATGAGGATCTGGCTGTTTGTGTGCGCTCTGACTCTCACTCTCTCCCTGAACTCTGTGAGGCCCCATTAAAGTGTTGTCCCATTAATCAGCGGTGAACCTGCCGACTCTCTGCTGGATCAAGGATAGGCCAAGATCCTGCTGGCAGACAGAGCGACAGAGAGAGAGAGAGAGTGTGAAGAGAGGAGACAGATCTCTCTACGGGTCGATAGAAAACGCCCTCTGACCAACACATTGCACGGCTCTTCCCCTGAACCAACACTGGCTTCGAGTAGCTACTACTAGTAGAATACCTACTCTAACTTCTGGTACGATCTCCACCAACTGCTGGGAAAAGCATCTTCACCAGCAAGTCTCAAGCTCTTCCTTTCCAAAATGACACTGTTAAATGTCACGCTCTTAGTTTACCCACAGAAACGTTGGCATGGTTTCAGGAGGGAGTCTTAACTGACCTCCTTGGGTCCAGCGTCTTTTTGTCTTGCCCGGAGGGTACAGTATATATTTAGCAGTTATTTCTCTGTGAGGATGACTCACATGCTCCACCGTGACGGGTACAAGTCTTGTGATGGAAGCACAAAGCCTCTATTACAGGCGAGAGGGACAGTGAGATGTAGCTGTGGTCAATTACATGTGTGAACGGGGAGAGTAAAGTACAGGCTGTTGATACTGTGCGTGCACGTAGTGACGCAAACAGACGCCTCTGCAGACTTTAGATGGTGTGAAGGGTTTTTTATAATAACAGGCACTTTAAAGACAATAAATGTGTGGCTGAACAATGAGCTCGGGCTCCATCGTGTTTGCAGGCCTTGCAGGTGTATTGGTACGCATGAGGTCAACAAACACATTGCACCGTGTGTCTGGGAGTTGGGAATTACAGGCTTGTAGCCAGCAACACATCCTCATTTCAAAATGTGGACATAAAGGAGCTGTAGCGTTAATGAACGAGTACACTAAGAACAGCCAAACTCTCTTTTCACCCTCCTCCATCGCTTTATATACTCTGCTCCGATCCATCCACCATCCCTCCTCCTTCATCTCGCCATCTAACCCTTCCCTTCATCCACTCCCCCACCCCCCATATTTGCTTCCACTCTGCTTGCCTGTCACTTTTATCTTTCTGCTCTTTTCCTCCGACCCTCCTCTCTCCACTCTGCTGTATTCCCTGTGTCGTCTTCCTCCATCTGTCCTTCCTCCTTGTCTTGTTTCATTTCACTTTCTTCATCCCTGGCTGGCATACACCCCCCTCTAACCCCCAACCAATCTCTCTCCATTTATTCTTTGTGCGCTGCCTCCGTGTCCCTCTGGACTCTTTCCCTCCATTTATTTTGATCCATTTATCTCTTGGTTTAAAACTCACCTTCCCCCCTCTATTTTCTCTACACCTTATTTCTTTCAATCTTCTGTTGTTGTGTACAAAACATTATTTTAGCCTCCTTTCTCGGCAGCTACTGTATGGAGGCTGACAGGCTCATTGAACCTTTCGTCGATTACACTCCAAATCTCAGAACTTTTCTCATTTGATCAAATGAGGTAGACTCCATTGCTTTCCAAGAGGAAATTGGGTCACCGCAGCAGCATGAATGGAGGTATATTGGTTAGAGAACAAAATGTACAAAAAGAAAAACCACCTCTGTGCAGCAGATTAAAAAAAGAAAGAATTGTGCACAAGCATCACCTTTAATCCTATTGTTTGGAGACTCACTAGCAGCACTCTTGAAACATTTAGACGTGTACATGCAAAGGATTTTAATGTATTAGTCATGCGGTGATGATGGGCATCAAAAAAGTGTGTCTGGGTCTCCCATCTTCTTCTTTTCTGTGTTCATGTTCATAAATGTTGAGTGAAGCACCTCAGATCCCCAGAATAAAATGTGATGCAACGTCACGTCACTTCGGATGTGCTGTAAAACCACTCTTTTCATTACGCCTCCCCCCCCCACTGTTTCTGTTTCACCTCTCTCTCTCTTGAACTCAGCTCAGTCAGCAGAACGCCCGTCACTAGCTGAATTACTTTGGGGTTTCACTGCAGAGCTCTCACCCCTGTATAAATACTCCCACTGGTGGTATCAAAAGGAGACTAAATCAAAAGGAGCCTGATTCCATTGGGGGAGTACTTGTTACATGAACGTGGTCTAATATGTTCCAGCTAAGGAGCTTTTGTCAGAGCACGTAGGCACGTTCGCCAACACGCCCTCACACAGTTGTCACTACTGACGGTTTGAAAATATCGAAGAGGGAAGATGAACCTTCTTCTCTTGAGGAGATGTTGAAATGCAGGTTTGGCACCAACTTTGTTTTAATTACTGTACTTTGTCATTTTCCTTTGGTCCAGTAAAAGGGACCATATTCCTCATTGCATTACAAGGTAGACTCATTCAGTTTCTAAATGTTCCCAATATCTCTTCAATACCACCTTAAAACCCAAAATCTTATGCCTAAACACAAGAAAAAGGTAACTGTAGGTTGGTCACGCAGATATTGAGTCAATACTTCCTTTGTAGCGACCAAAATGTGTCCGTCTAGACATGTGTACTTCTTCTCTAATCAGACATTTATAGATTTAAATCACAGTTTTTTAAGTTTCAGTTAAGTGAGCAACATGTTTTGAGCTGCTGCGTCACAAGGTTGCCTCATTCAGTTTCTAAACAGCCTTCCTCTCTTGGTTTCATCTCAAAACCGTCATCTTTTATTCAGCAAGGTTCTCTTTCCGTGGAGTGATGATGACTGCAGTGTCGAGATGCATCTGGGAAAACGGAGTCTCAAGGACATTTACATAAAGTGTGTAATTGCAACTTTGGTTACTTTGAGAGATACCAAGACAACATTAGCTGACTGCTGCAATCAAAGATGCCCATTTCTAACCATCTGAACACTTTAATATGCAATCCAGAGACGTTTATCTCTGTTTTATATGCAATGATCTCATAAAAGCAGTAAATAATGCTTAATTTTAAGTGTTAAAGCCATCAGATTGTACACACTGCTGCTTTTATCTGTGGAACAAAGTGGGTATGTGTGATATGTGAAAGTGGTATACTACAGATCTGGTTTTGGGAGCTTTAGTTTATTCCTACAGAAAAACAGAACGGAGGTCGTGCCATGTTAAAGGTGCGATGTGATGACATGTACGAACATTGTTCTTCTAACAATGGCATTTCTGATGTTTTCAAGATCCGTACTCCTGCCCTCGGCGATAAAACGTTCTTCAGGGAAGTTTGTCGTCGTCAAAATGATTTATATCTGCCCACCCGGACTAAAAATGGGATGGCACCGTAAGCACAACCAACACTGCACGACAACAGGTGGCTGAATAACGTTATCCAGCAGGAACAACATGTACATGACGTATAGTGGATACGACAACCTATCACTTAGGGGTTAAATGCAAGAGTTAAGACACTCTAAAGTCCAGGATGGAGCTTCATGACATGTTTAGATGATTAGGGACTGGTTTTATCTCCTCACTGGAGTTAGCAGAGGGAAATATATTCAGGAGGAACATGCGATAATGTGATTTGTCTGATCTGGTGAAAGTCCCTTTTTCTGTTCTATGATTTACTGTAAGATTGTGAATCAAAAACCTGCAAAATGTGGATTTTGGAAACATTAATGTTGGTGTGTGTGGACATAAAGGTCTTCAAAACAGATTATGAAAATGACATGCATTGGTTTTCATGGTTTTCTGCTTTATATTAATTTATAGAGAGTATGCACGGCACAGTAAATAAATGTACTGTAACTGTGTTGCAAATAGTGTCTAAGTGCACAAAGCATACTGATCCGTGTCGAACAATACTCTATATGGCTTTGTGCATTTCCTACTTCTTTCTATGTGCGGACACAACAGACCCGAGATGTGTACATGTATACGCTCTTGTTAGCATCTCCATGCGTCACGTCTTTGGGAACCGAATGTAACGATTGTAACTTCTCTTTCATTAGTCGAAACAAACAAATGACTGCTGCATTTAATCAAACTCCAGTGAGCCGGAGTCCCAAAAACAAGCTTTACCCTGTTCCCCTCCGGTACAGCTTCACTTCTGGTCTCGTTTTTTTTAATGGAGCGTCATTCGTCTGCTCTGGGATTACTTTTCCAGACGACGTGTGACATGCAAGTGGTTTGACAGAACAGCCGTAGTATCGACGCGTTCACGGGATGAAGATCCGTTGCCAAATGGCACAGATGGGATCGGCATGTTGACCTTGTTACTTGTACTAGTCACACTTTGCCTACACATTATATAAACTGCATTTGCTGAGCTTCTGGCAACTGCATAAGGAGGAACCAGTTACGACAACAATGCTCCAGTTTCACTGTTAAACGGAGAGTCTGCTGCGTGGAAGCAGATTCAAAGACGTACCTGCTCTAATTAAGTGTGGTGCAGCAGTTAAATAGTGCACACGGTGACAACCCCGGTGCATACATTTCTATAACCTGCAGTTCATATTACCATTGTATGTTTTTTAAACCAGTGTACAAACATATTCATGGTAAATGTCTGAGAAACAGTTTGAGTTGCTATGTAGTGGTGTAAAAGTGCCAAATCCACAAATGTCATTGCTGCTCCATTCTCAGAAGTAACTGATCCAACACGTAACGGAGCTAATCCACTAGCGGCGCTGCAGGGCAACAGTGTCCCGGTAACATTTTCTCTACAGAACGGGAATAAAAATGAACCATCATCTCTGAAAATGACTGAAAAAGCCCATTTCTGAGACTCATATTGGGTTTTCTGTTGTCTAGGGATCTATTTTGGGGAACCTAGAGGGAAACACTGTGTGTAAAAGTAAGTTCGGACAGCAGAATGTTTTCATATGGATCACAAGGTAAGGGAGAAGACTGATGGATTTGCTAATCAATACATTTAGATGATGTCTCAGTTTGGTGAATGTGTGAACGAGCTGCTCCTACCTTCTCCATCTCTGCACTCTTCCTCTTGCGTGCCGAGCGGGTGATTTTGACGGTGACGGCGTTCTCCTCTCCCTGGCGTCGCAGAGCCATGCGGTTGGGCTGCAGAGGGCTGAACGAGATCTCCAGCTCGGGCCGGGGGAAGCGGCTCGTCCGGCCGTTCTCTGTGGAAATCTCAGAGGCGTCCAGCACCGACGGACAGCCAGCTGAGCTCTGAGGGACAGCACGTGATTTTAAGGTTGAGGGTCACTTCACGGTCACCCAGGAGAAATGTGTGTCGAGGTCTGAGGTTACCACAATGCATTCACGGTGTCACACGTGCATGTTGAAGTTCTCACTGCGACGTGAAGTGAGCGAGATAATGTTTCAAACAGTGACTTCCTGAAACCACCTTCAAGCTTCACTTTAAAATCGGACGGTTTTACTTTTAGCAGAGGAAAGTGTGCAACAAGACGGATGAATGTAAACAAAGATGTGATTTTACACACACATGAAATGACACTACTCCGACCACAATGTTGTGTTGCTGAAATTTAAAATGTCTTTGTGAGACATCGTGTGTTATTGATTGATTACCTGACTGCTCACTGACACTCTGGTGTCACTCCTTCCTCCTGACTCCTTGTTAATGGTCTTACTCTGGGGTTTCCCAACCGATGTCCCAGGGCTCTCGTTGCATTTAGTCTGTCACGGGCAGAAAAATAAATCATTATTATTATTATTTAATGCTCTTTCATCCTATATTTATCTCCCAGGTGCAAGCACAGATTCACAAATCTGAACACCATCCTACACATCCACCTCCTCTGTTGGAAGGTTTCTTAAATACAGATTAAATCCACAGCACAGTATGTCAAAAAATGTTAGCACATACTGAAAGACGAGCAATCCTTGTTGTACTTTGTGGTCAAGATGTACTCAAGTTCACAACAAGAAATTCACAAGTTTGTGGTCTGCCGTCCACATTTGTACTCATTCTGAGGACGGAGAACACCGGAGGACAAGATATGAATAAATAATGTAAGAAAAAAAAAGACATCCCAGCAGGCAGACATTTCCGTGTCACCAACATGTCCTCCGAGTCTCTGTTCCTCTCTTTATGTATTTAAATTCTCTGTCACATTGTCACCGTGTAATTCAGCCTCACGCATATTTTTGATAAAAGCTTTAAAAAAGAAAATGAAAACAGGGGATTCAAGCTACAAACAAACATCTACCCCGCCAGGCTGCTAATCTCTGAACTGTTCACTCCTGACCTGAGCACTAATGAAAAACAAACATCAGTAATAAACCATTTAAATATGAAGAGAGAGCAAAACCCTGCAGCTGCTGCCACCCTGTGAATCACAGGCACCTTTGGCTACAAAGCTTCAAACTTTTTCATCATTTTTAGTCTATGGCTCTTTCACATCAGAGAAACTGACACACTTCCTCACTTCTAATATATTTGTATATAAAGATAGCTCAATTTAAGTGTCTTAAAATGTTACAAAACTCCTTTGAACTCAAGATTTTCAACATTTTAAGCGAGCGTTCACTTCAAATTCCAGATCACGCTGCTTTTCTCTGTGAAGGATGAAACTACAAGTCTTTGAACTGCGGTTACTGACCTGCGTGCCCGTGTCCTCCTGTTTGGCTGTTGAGGCCTTGAGCTCCTCCTTCAGCCGCTGGATCTCTGCTTCCCTCTCAGACAGAGCAGCCTGCAGCTCTGCTACGCTGACGCCACCATCACCTTTCTGTAAACAGGAAGTTCAGGCACACTGAGGATGTTTTCTGTCCCCACCCACTTCCATTTTATACACATCACATTAAAACAACTATAATTCAAACTTTATAAGCAAGAAATCTCAACCGTTACTTACAGGTAAAGACATTTTCATCTCAAAATTAGGAAAACGGTACTTTCTAAGTACCTTTCCCCTCGAGGTTGCCATTTATGCTGCACAGCTCATATTCAGGGAGAAACAAAAGGAAAGCTGCAGAACATTTTGGATGGAGCATGGAAACCTATAAAGGCACGACCAGACTCCCCAGGCAGATGTAGAAGACTAACACAGCACGTGGAAACTGTGGAAAGACAATGCACCATGACTGCGGGTCCCTAACCCCCCGTCTCACCCTGAACACATGAAATGCATACGTTTTGACAGACAACAGGATGATCATGGGGCGAAATGCAGCGCTGACACGGAGCGACGCACGGCTCAAATTAATCCAAATAAAACAAGAAATGTCTCTAAGTGTGTGAACATGACAACTCCGCCGCAGGTTTCCAACGGCGTCTCAGCGCAGACTTTAATGCGCCTCAGATGTGCACTGAGCAACACTACACTCTTCTGGCCTTGAAGCTGTGATGTTGGTACAATACACTGCATAAAATGTTTGTCTCATAGTTAAAAGACAGATTATTAATTAAAACGTGGATTCAGTGCCAACCTTTGCTACTTTACACTTTACCAATTAAGATAAATAATGTTTCTGTATGAAACTGCTTGTATTAAAACGGCTTTTACATGAATGAGGAGGAGAGAATAAAAGAATCACCGCTCTATATAATCCAATTCAAACAGCCAACAATTAAACAGTTTAACGCAGCTCTCTATCTATATGAATATTCAGTATCCAACATTATTCAGTGTGTTTTTAAAGGTCAAAAATCTTGTTCAAATTGAGATTCAATTTCAAAGAGCATGACAGCATCCCATGTGAAGATCAATGCTTCCAGTAATGCGTGTGTGATTAGCACTGCAGGTTGGATATTCCCACACTTATCAAGAACCCCTCGTTTGATTCGAGGCTTCTCAGTGCAGAGACACCCGAATACAATCAGCTGCAGTTCTCTCCTGTAATTCAACACAGCCAAATCAGACTATTTGATTTGTTGAATCATTCCTGCCCTTCACACCGTCTGTTCTGTACTTCTCTCGGAGAAGCTGTCTGGCGGTCACAATGAAAGAAATGATGTTGTTTTGAAAAGCACACAAAAGCTCGGCGAGGACAAAATGTGAGAGAGAAATGTGCACTTGTGGAAGAGACATACGGCTCCGTGGTAACGATGCTGGTTCACATACAAAACCTCCTCCTGCAATTTACAAGATGGAGCTGGTGACCCGGCACTCGATAAGCTGCTCAGAAATGTGACGAAACTGAAAGAATCTCTGCACCAAATTCACAGAAACCAATTAGTAAAGAGAGCAATCGCAAGGAATTCTTATCTCTTGCCGTTTCCTCCCTCCCTCCTGTCGGGGCTCTGGCTGAGAGATGTGTTTCAGCCTCTTTTCCCTGCACAGCATTGAGGTTCTGCTCTCCCAATAAATCCAAAAGAGGCAAATCAACACTGAATGAAATGGGGCAGAAAACTGAACAGGTTCAAACTCTCAGTAAACTTTCACCTCTGGCTAAACCCCCCGATCAATAACACCACAGCAGGGCTTCTGCACTGACAGATGACGGGGACCAAGTGCTCTTACATCACTGACTGGAGTGTGTACAGAGGTGAAACACACTGGGAGGAGAGCAGCTACTGAAGGCTGAGTAATTAAAAGCCAAAGGACTTTATATGCACGCGGGCCGTTATCTGAATAAGAGAAATGAGACACCGACACTGCAAATATCCCCACACATTCATGTTCTCATCTCCATCTCCCCGTTAACTGGAGCAGATCCCGTTTTTTAAAGATTGTCAGCAGTCGGTTGTGACAGTTTGCATGTTCAGTGTGTGGTCCCTGTATCAGTATCCATCACTGTGTCACACTGACCTCTTGTGGTGGCTGTTTGTGGCTTCGGCGTAGCTGTTGGATGACTTTGTCTTTCTCTGCTTGGCTGGAGAGAAGCTTCTGTAGCTGGACCTCCAGAGCTGCTACCAGAGTGTCTCTCTCCTTCCTCCACGTGTCCATGGTCTGCTCCTTGTCAGCCAGCTGGGACGTCAAGGACTCCTGACACAGAGGGAAACACACATGCGAAACACTGGTTTTGTGCTGTACGTCCGTGTGAGTGAGAGAAAGATACTGAGAAAATGTGAAACAAGAACATTACAGCCCGGTCGCACACCAGTGAGGCAGAAATGATTATTAAAAGCACCAAAAAGCAAATCTGTCGGATAAATTAATAAAAAATGTGCGTTTTTTAGACCATTACCACCCAAATCAAAATGGTTTATCCTCTGTAAGACGTCAGACTTATTAAGCTCAACTTCTTAATAGGCTGCAGGTGTGCTTTGTGATTAATGCTAACACGCTGGGATGTTTCAGCATGTTCGCATATCATCCTCGTCGTACCAGCTGGCTCTGCTGCCGAGCGTAGCGTTCTCGGTCTTCGGCAAACTTCCTCATTTCCTGGTTCCTCTTGTCCTCCGCCTCTTTAGCCTGGCCGATCAGGGACAGCTTCTCCTCCAGCCACTTCTTGCGTTCAGCCTGGTGTTTCTCTGCACACAGCTGGACACAACATTTAAAGTATTGTTAAAGTATCCAACAAAAACAACTTTGTTGTTGGAGGATCCGTCTTAGAAATGGGGAAGTACAAAGATTTTCAACAGGGATTAACTAATTATCTATTAATCATCAATATTATTCACTCGAATTGAATTTGAGAACACACATTTCCGGCCCTGCGTCTAACAGAACATCTCGTTCGTTACCTTCAAGCTTTCCTGAAGCTGCGCAGCTTCCTGTTTGGCCAGCTTGAGGTCATCTGATGGGCTGTCGACTCGACGCTGCGTGCTGTTTCCATGGTTCTGCTGCAACAACATCCCTTTCAGTGTCTCCACCTCTGAAACAGTCCAAACCAGAGAATTCGCACTGGACATGAGCACTAGCCATCAGCTGGTAAAATATCAAAGTGTCAGAATAAGGAAACAGAATAAGGATTTACTATTGAGTGGATGGTGAACATGAACATATATCTGTCAGTGGCTGGTACATGTCCTCTTCCCAGCCTGAAACTTATGAGAACAACTTGTGTTAGAATAAGTCGAAGCAAATCTAGATTCATTGTCTTCGTTTAAACTATAAATTGTTTTGTGCCTTTGGAAGTTATTGCTTTAAAAAGAAATTCTCAGCTGAGCCAACATGCGTTACACCATATTCTCTCTCACCCACACTAACATGACTGATGTCTCTCCTACTTCCACCCCCCACCAGTTAATGAGTATGTTAATTAGTTTGAGCTGTTTAAATTACTTTTGGACTGATATTTCTGTGTGTGGCCTCCCTTCTTTCCAGCCTTGAGCCAGGCGGTAACTTTATCTTCTGCATCCTCACAGCAACACAACAATGGTCGACTCACTGACCTAACTTTGGTATCTAATTAAAATGTGTTAACTCTGTGCAAGGATAAGAGGATTACACCAAGCTGTCCGTGGGCCAAACTGCTTTTTAAATCAAAACAATGAACAATGGCTGTGTTTGCTTTTCACGTTCTTTCTTGGATGTTTCGGATCCCGTGTCTTACCGCAGGAGAGCTCCCGGATGAAATTAAGTTTCTCCTCCAAGGCCTGCTCCATCTGCTCCTGCGTGTCCTCTTGCTCCATCAGAGCCGAACGCATGTCCTCCATCACACGCTCCTTGGCCTCCAGGTCTGCAAATCAACAAACATGCACCCGGCCGGGTACAGGTTTACACACGACACACCACCCCGGCCCCCACACAGCAATAAACATGTTGATCCCTGAGGGAGGAGTTCTCCTTCTCATTCGCTTCATTAACAGGTTGCAAAAAGGTCAGAGGCCCAGCAGGTTCGGGGTTTTACTCCCGGACTCTCTAGAGATGCAGTCTGAGTATACACAATGGTGTCTTAAATTAAGTTTTCAGTTGATAAATAACAATTTAAGTGAGGATTTGATTTTTTGTTTTTGTTTTCTGTTGGTCAGACAAAAAACGAGCAATCTGGGAACTTGTAATGGGCGATATTTGAACTTTCTTGCATTTTTAGACCAAATTATTACATTTAGAAAAACAATAACTGACAATAAACATTAGCTACAGCCTTAGAAAAGAGTGGCCGTGCTGATTTCCTGTCTCTTTCCACACACACACACACACACACACGGTTTACCTTTGCAGGCCTTCTGGTAGAGCTTGAGCGTCTGCTCAGACTTGGCATCAGATGATTGTTCCTAAAGGAGGCGATGAAGAGATGAGAACATGAAGACGGCACATCAATACTCCACGGAGGCAGACGAACTGTGCAGAGCAGGAAGAGGGTGCTGCTCAGGTGAGAGTGAGACAGGCCAGCAACACTTGTAGCAAGAAGAAAAACCTTACAGTTGTTCTTTATACTACAAGTGTGTTGACCTCTTCACACTCTTTGCACCTTGGACGTCGGTGAAGCTAAAAAGAAAGCAGTTTCACCAGTTTGAGCTGCTGGATGGTTCGGTCTCTGATGGCGAGGTCAGACTGAAGCTGCTTCTTGGCTTTCTCCATGTCAGCCAGCTTCTGCCTCGAAACCTTCTCCTCCTCTCTCATGGTCGAGATCTTCAGGGGGAAAAGAAGAAGAAGATTTACTTTAGAGATTAAAGTATTTCATTTTGTTTTGGTGTCCAGTTAGTTTCCAGTCATGTGGAGATGTGTGTTCAAGTTTCCCTCAAAGTTTGAATATGCAACAGTTTAAACCACGTCAATACTTTAAATATCCCACAACCTCACGGACTTTGTCTTGACAGATATACAACTAAACTAGTTTTTAAGTCACGAGGGAGCAAATCGTATTCAGTTTCGCACAGATACAGGATTTCTGAGTTGATTACTCGCGAGTTTACAAAAAGAATCCAATATATCTGTCAGTTCTTTACATAAACACACAGCATAAACAAACCATCTTGACAGGGAGCCCTCACATTTGTCCTTTTAAGTGTTATGAACAATAAAACATTGTAAGAGAGTTGAAAACGTGTCACTCCATTACATGCACGTGTCCACCAGTTTGCATTTCTGTACTGAAATTCTTAAAATATCATTCAGCAAACAGCTGGTTTGGATCGGTTTATCTTCAGTATGCTGGGAACTGTACTGGAAACAAACGCAAGGGATTTAAACCTTTTTGAAATGCACTGGAAGCACCTTGCTGCACACTGACAGCAAACACCCAAACCTCCGCCACTGACTGAAGGTTGTTTTCCTTAAAGAGGCTTGTGCTTGTGTTTACCTCCTTCTGGACCTGCTGGATCTGCTTCTTGTAGTCGGCTAGTTTCTCTCTGAGGTCCGACGTGTCGTCCTCTTTCCTCTGAAGGTCGAGGCCGAGGCTCTTGACTTTCTCAGAGTCCTGTTGGGCTTTTTCCTTTAGTCTGGAAAGACAAGACAAGGTAACAATGAGCTGCTAGCAGACAGGATGGTACATTGTGATCCAGAACAACTGCATGGTTCTTCACACGGTTGGATTAATACAACTCTCCCTGGACAGAGGTACTTGTGGGGAGATGAAAGGCAAGATAATAGAGAGGAAAGGGATTGACAGAACAATATAATCTAGTACAGAACAACGAGAAGAGGCTGCTTCTCACTGTTTCTTAGTTTAGCTTTCTGACAGCTAAACTGATGGAGTCCATTATAACAGTATTTAAAAAGCTGCTGTTGCTAATGGAGGTGCAACGTTGTGGTGACTAATGATGTAGTTATTTACTTTTGATGATTAAAGATGAGAAAATGTTTTTTACTGCACAAGACATTCTGTTAATGGGTTTTACGTCAAATATTCTTCATTTATTGTGAAGTCTACAATGATGAATAAATAATGAAGCAACTGCTTCAATTACCGTTAACAGGATAAACAGTTCAGTCTGTAACAGACAGGAGAATTATCAGCCTCATCAGGGAGAGAGAACGATGTTACAGGACTTTTTTAAGTATTTAGGTTAGTCAGTTTCTGCTTTCTTCAGTATTTCAGGCTGCATTTCACATTCCTTATTTCATTTGAATGTATTTATTTTTATTCTAAACTCTGATTTACAGTTCGGATGCGGATGTTGAGGCTGTAACCCTGAGCTGAGCTCCACTGTGTTTTTACAGTAAAGCAGAGCTA
>JAVQJD010056489.1:0-33175 GCA_036023655.1 Nannoperca australis
CCCAAACACACACACACACACACACACACACCCACACACACACACACAGACACATTATGGGAGATATCCATCCTGTTGCTACCATGCTGCAGTGCTGAGTAGCAGTATCAGAAAGAGGGGGGGGGGTGTCTGGCATCGGCCCCACACCACAAAACGGACTGCGGCAGGGCATCCAAAACCCTTTTTCCTTTTCCATCACTTTAACAGCACCCTCTAATTCCCTAGTTCCCCCTGGAGAGGGTGTCGGATGACTAATGTTAACTTACACTATATAATTAAGACCACGGAAAGGGGCATCTGTTGCAATAAAAAGAATAAGGGACATTTCTTTTGCATGCACTAATCCGTCAACCCCACTCTTCCCATTACCTCTACCCTGCTAACCGTTCCAAAAAAGTGGGTGTCAGCACATTTCAGATGGCCAGCTCACCCCTGATGCCTGCCTGTTGAGGAGCAGAATAATGCCCTTTGCCAAAGGTGCCATATGGAGGGTGTTTTATAGCCGGGGAATAGAAGGGAAATGACTGTCCTAGAGGAATCATTAAGAAATGGATCCCCACAGTATAAAGCTGATCACATCACGAATCTCCAGCCTCTCTAGATATTCCATCTCCAACTCCTCTCCTCTCCACTCCACTCTCTGCTGCAGCTGCTGCTGCTTTTAAAGCCTCAAACACCTTCAGAGAAGATAATGAGCTCTGTCAAAAAGAGACTGCTTCTCTTTTTTCCCCTCTTCCAAAAGTAAGCTTTTGCCTTTTTTCCCACTTCATTATAATCAACAGTGGAGTGTCCCACATTCCTGCTACTGAGCAGAACATGCCCTCAGAGACAGTCAATGTTGCAGCTCATAACCTATAACTTTGAGCTCAACCCCCGAAGAAGAAAGTTTTCCCTTTGAAGATGCTCATCACTATGGTAATCAGCTGATCAGAGGATGTTATGCCAACTCCTTGTGATGCAAATATTTGCTTTACATGCATAACCTCCAGATTAGAACTCTTTTTCTAATTTGCACTTGAGTTCAGGCTAGCAATCTGACTGCCGTCAATGATGTAATTGCACTGAGGAAATTACACTCATTGGATAAAGAACCCTGCAGTCAGTCAGACCACCATCTGTAATGTCAGTATATTGAAGAAATTACACAGGAAGTGGAATGGGTTTATATTTTAAGATAACACAGCTGTTCTTGAATAAGAGTTCATCTCAAATGCCACTTAAGAAACTGAAATTTGATAATTCCACTGAAGTGGCTGTGTCATCCTCCTTGTATGTTTACTGTGGTTTGAAAAATGAAAAATAGACTCATATAAGCCATACATGACTGGTACACAGTTAAAAGGTTGTTAAAATACTGTAGTCAATGATGCAAATGAAATAAAATAGCATTTAGTCCTGTCATTTCATGCAGAGGCTGCCCTGTTCTTTGGAGAGAGCATAAGAAGGTCAATATCTTTTCAGTGTAATGCTCATGGTGTAAATTAATTGCTTGCAGTAGCTTTCTGGACTACTTGAATCAAATGCTGGTCTTATATTGGCATAAAACTGCAGAGCTAACCTTCACATTCACAGTAAGCTCTCTGGAGACCTCAGAGTTGTTGTTTTTTTTCCTCCTCACCCCCAGCCCCAGCCCTTTATCTTCACTGTCAGAGTAAAGCACATTACTTCAAACCCATGCAGGAGCTGCTCTAGGCTGTACTGTGTTCCTTACCGCAAAATATTAGAAAGAAAAGTTCAAGAGGAGTTTGACAGATCCGGCAAGATGGGACCATGTCAAATCCATTGAAGGCTGTTCCAGGGGTCTGGATCTGTCATTGTCACAGCTAATATTGTGTGGTCCCTGTATCCTTGGCTTGTGGGTTTCTCAGCAGAAAAATTCAGCATTTGTTTTGACATTCAACTAATTTATTTATGATGTCAGAGAGCTGTAGAGGAGCTATCAAGCTACCACAAAATGAGTTAAGGAACAGATGTTTTGTAGAATGTATATTAATCGCTATTCCATTGTTTAAAGTATACTGGTACCATTATTATACCCACATTGTGGACACATTTATCAGCCACAAAAATCTCATATGGGGTTAAAAGAAATTATTCTGAAAGTGAACGACTATTTCAGATCTTTAGTTTTCTGTAATGGCCATTTTGAGTATCCACTGAAATTTCATGGATGAGCGTGGGCCCCCGGGCAACCCTCTAGGCACATGCCCTGAGACCTGCGGGTGGAAGACAAATGTCACAGAGCAAATGGTAATTTTTCATTAATTTTCATTAATCTTCTAAAACATATCTCTGGACATTCCTCAATTCAATTTAAGGATTTCACCAGCTATTCATAAATCAATTGCTCATTTTGTGTGTAAAGCACTTTGTAAGTCTTTGTAACTACTAGATAGTGGTTTTCTAAATAGAAATTTGTCTTAGCTAGTAAAAGATGTGTAAATCTGTTGTGATGTCCAATAAAAACCAATGCTTTTAGGTCATTTCGTCTGACAAATTAGCATCCAGTTTTCTAATTTGAGGTATATGGTGGAATTGTTTACATTTTACATTATTATTATGCAGCATTTTGGTCAGGTGTCTATCAGATCTTGCTTTACAATGTAAAGCAGTTGCAATTGCCAGTTGGTATATTTAGCTACCTAGTTACACCTGGCAGTTGGTAGGCCAAAGTGTAAATATTTAAAAACAATTAATCTTCTAACTTTTGAAGTGCTAAAGTTTAAAGAATGAATCTACATTGTCATATGTGTTAGTTGAAAGTAGTTCTCTTTAAGACTAGTAACGTTGTTGTAAAAAGCTTTTATTAAAAACAATCCAAAATATTTGCAAGTGATTTCCAGTCAGTCACACATGTCTTTCCACATAAAAATTTGATCAATCGAGTTTAGATAAATATGTATGGTGTTTGGTGGTGAAACAATGTCAGATGAAGTGAGCAGTGATTTTACGCACACTGTGAAAGAGATGGGACATTCCTGTTGCATGCCCATCTGCTTTCCATTTTCCCAGACCACACTGATGCATGCAACAATGCATCAGTTGGCTGCCCCACCAGATTAAAAGGAAAGAACCACGGATCTTCCAAAAATAGCCTTTGTATCAACAACCCCACCAGCTGCTTCATGCTTGACCCAGGGACATCATATTCCATCAATCGTTCAACCATTTATTGACGGGATGTTCACATAAATTTGTCTGACAGGCACTATGAAATATTAATTTTATATTCTCTGTCTGGTGTTCCAGTGCAAGTCCTGTCCCTCTGGCAACAAAAAGCAGAGACTCATACATTAACTAGCAGATAATGTTGATGGAATACTGAAGAGTAGGAAATGTATTGATGGCACTGGCTCATATCAGATACGTGCGCAATACAGAGTGGGGACAAATTACAAGAAAGTCACATTGTAATATGGACAACAGAGTGACCTGGTTACTGGATAGACTGAATAATGCATTCATACATTCAATCCCCATCACAAAACATGCATTCAGGCTGTTGAAAGGTTCTTGATGAAGACACTGAATCCCTATTAGCTCACTCTTGGCGTTGCTTCAGCTAAATGCCATCAAAGGGCTGGACATCCGGGATGTCCGTGTCCCTGCATGTAAGCGATGCTATGAACCTGTTGTCACACCTCAGGGACTCTGGGCATCAGTTCAGCCGGTTTTTAAGGCCACCTATCTCACTGGACATATAATCATAGCAGTGTCAACGAACGTGATATCCATTCAGTGCATTTTCATCTTGCTGTTAATAAAAACAACAGTGGGAGTCATGGCCTTATAACTTCTGCCCTTGTAAGGGTGTGTTAAAAGGAAAGACATCTGCATATTCACACTTTGTTTTCTTCAAAGTGACAGCGATGCAATTGCACTCGGATGAGGCACCAAGGCTACTCTGTGGTTTGATGCTTCCTATTTAAAATCTGTCGGAAAGTAAATAAATTATGCACATCAATCCATGCAGCAAGTACAAGAAAAATGCTGTTGAGTGTAATTATAGCAGCGGCTATACATGGAGATTTGGAAGGGGTGATGGTGGTGCTCCATTAATCATATCTGTATATTGTACTAACCTTGCATGTGGCTCTAATAGCAACACATGGCTTCACTTTATGGCATTACATTCCAGTGTTGCAACAAGGATATTGCGAGTGTATCACAGTGCAGAATATGCAAGCAGCAGATTTATTGTTTTCTTTATTGTGTTTTACAAAGAGTCAGGTCAAACTCATAAACTGCTGCATACACGTGTATCAACGACTGTGGAGAAGAAAAATATCAATTACTAGAACAGATTGAAATTAAAATTCACCAGATTCAGAGATGGTGGAGTGAGGAGATTTTAATGATGAAGTGCTAATCCCAAACCAATTCTTTATTCATCAGTGGGGTCAGGAAAGTGTCAGGCATGTTTGAGACAACTACAGCGCAGTTCAAGAATGACAGCAGCACAATAAGCAGTCCTTACATTGATATATGACATTATCAATGGGTGACACCTTAAAGGGGAAAAGGTTGGGACCACCAGCACTCTGGTATCAACACTTCCCCCTGCTATCCCGACCTCTGCTCCCAATGTTTTAATGTCATTATGATGCCAGGATGAGATAAGCAAGTTGATTGGTAAGGTCAGAGACCACCAACATTGCAATAATTATTGTTATCTACTACACAGCAGCCCAGTTACTGATGTGACAGTAAGAGGACATATGCATTGTTTAGCAGAGTGAAATAAATCTTGTTTTCAAATTGAAATAACCAACTAAAAAAGCATTAAAAAAAGAGAAATCTAGTGAGTAAAATATAGCAATGTGTTTCTGTTTCTTCTCTAATTGGTTTGAATTTACTTGTGAGATAAACAGCATTTTCCTCTTTATGGATATTCTTTGTTAATATTCATCTTTGGTAAATAAAAGCAACATCTTTAACTTTTCCACCCCACACAGCCTTGCACTGGGGGAGGTCTTCTTATTATCTTACTTTAATAATTTCCATCTGGCTAATGAGGGCTTATTTTCACTGTGCCCAGAGGCGCACTTGTTTGTATTGTTGTATTTCATCACTTGGTTAAATGTTAATTGAGTTTTCCATATCATTTGTGCTGAGTTAATGTCTCACTCAAAGGATTTCTCCCAAATTAGCTTTAAGGGTCTCTGCAGGTGTTGCAATTCCACTCGCAGCGCTAGGTTTTGTGCATAATTGTTTGTTGTTAAACCATTTTTCTTCGCTTAATGAGCCTTCTGTTGGGTTTGGAACAGTAAACGGAGGTTGACCTGCTGACTATCATACAAGTGCTATCACTTGTGTTGTCCAAGTACATGATCATTTTCATTCCATGTAATCATTGCAATACAGAATCTCGGAAGCAGCTGTGGTTTCACATCTGCATTCTGCCGCACAGAGTTACAAAGAGGTTCTGGAGAAGTATATTTATAGGTTGGTAGAGTGGGTGGGAAAGTAGCAAAATAATAAAATACAACAAAATCAACCAATATCTTTTTAAGTAATGATCACATATTGCAGATGGAGTTAAAGGAAGCCTCATTAATTCCAATCACAGCTGTTTAGTCAGCTAGCTGTCCAGATTACTTATAACTGTTGTTTCAACAGCATTTAAATGACTATTTCATCACTGCAGTCACTATGACATATCAAAGTATAATATGACTTATGACATCACAGTATGCTATGACATCACAGTATACTATGACATCACAATTAGTTCATCAAAAGAAAATGAATCACCAACTATTTTGACAATCGATTCATCTTTTTTTGTTGTTGTCATTTTTGACAGTAAAGGAAAAGTCTTTGGGTTTGGACTGTTGGTTGGACAAAAAGACACAATTTGATGACATCACTTTGGGCTCTGGGAAATTGTGATAAGCATTTTTGACATGTTTTTGACAATTTATAGACTAAATAGACTACGTGTTTGATTGTAATGAAAATTCTCTGCTTTAGGGGCAGCAATAAATTAGTCGAAAGACTCTGGATTTAATTTTACAATCACTAAAGTAAGGGCCCCAAAGTGTGCAGTCAGAAGCTTAAAATCATGACGCTACAGCAGTCAGATTCAGATATAAGAGAATTGAGAAGGGCAACTGAAGAGTTTAATGGCAAATGTTGGATTCTGCATTTGAAAATAGCACAAAAGATCATTATTAAATTAAGTGTCTTTCCCAGCTTGGATATTTTTACTCAAAAAAGGAAGTGACATTATTATTGTTTCTTAAATAGCTATTTTCCCAATAGGGTTCTTATAGGATTCTACATGAATACACATTTTGAATACACTGTTTCTGTTATTTGAAAATGAGAGAATTTTCCTTTTTTTGTTGTTGCAACAATTGAATCAGAATCTGACCACACAGTCCTGATGATTATTGATTGCTAATAATACCTAAGAATTTGGTTTTACTCATTTGTTTATTTAGTAGTATAGATATTTCAAGGTAGGGAAATACTGCTAAGACAGTATGTAGTAGGATCAGTTAGTTTTGGTCTTCTGAGATTGGTTAAAAATAATACATATATAACATAACACTACCCTTATCCTTTTAGTAGTACAATTTACAGGATCTCATGCATTTTTATTGAACATGCAGTAATGACCCATATAAGATAACACTTTATTCACCATGTAACTATATGCATTTAATGTTTATTGAAGAAACCTATTAAGCGCCCTGTTACTTGCCACTGTTACACAGTGAATGGTCATTCTTTGAAAGCCTGTGGGAAAAAAAAAGATAGACAACAGAGAGCTAAAGTAAAGAGAGGCAAAGATCGACAGGAGCAGTGACAGGCATGGAGAGGAGTAGTGAGAGAGGAGATGCTCTGAGCGTTGCCAAAGTCATGCTTAGGGCTATGAGCATGTGACTGAGGCAGTGTAGGTACTGCAGTGGCAGCAGTTGGTAATTACCACTGTATCAGCAACATGTCCTCTGTGTCGTCCATTTCATTAGCTACGCATCCTCTCCTGATATGTGGTCGGTGAAGCATTATTACCATCTGCCCTCCTCTTTTCTTTTCTCTCAATATACCATCTCTGATAAGAGGTAACATGCAGCTGATGTAGAATATGGAATAATTATCAGATGTTTAAAAGAAAGTAATTTTTATATATATATTCACATAGATGTGAGTGCATCAAACTGAGATAGTGGATATCATATATATCTGTGCCACACAAGTTGTAAGTTTTACGGTATTTGGGGTGACACCATATTCCATAAAATTACATAAATTAATTATGTTTCTAGTTAGCCATATCATTCACTCCCATTAATGTTGGTAAGATAAAGCCTCATGGTTGTGTTATTCCAGCACTGAATATGTTAAAAACCCTTTGCAGATATAATTTTAAAGCTGCCCTGCTCTCTCTCTCTCTCTCTTTCTGCCACTCACTTATGCATGGTCTACGCACCAATGTGCAAGCAGCGTCCTTTGCTTTTTACAGTAAGACACGGTAGAAAGTTTTGTTCAAACAGCAAGACCTCCCCAAGGAGTAAAAGAGTAAGCAAACTACTAATGCATGAATAAAAACATAAATGCAAATTGGAATGCTCATGCATGTGCACATGATTACCAACACACATACACAAGCACCAACACACCAAAGTTCTGGTTGCATCTACATTTAGAGGTTCCAGGGCACTGATAAGGTGTTCAGCTGCTACACAGCACTAGACACTAGATGGGCACATGAGATGGTTGCTCAAACTTGAGTCGTACTCAATTGAAAGAGTTCAGACTTTACTTGAGATGTGCATTTCTTGATGTCAGACTTGATCCATACTCATTGATGATGACTTTTAAGCTGTAAGATGCAACCATAGATTAGTAAAGCACTCTGAACATTTCCACAGAAGCCAAAATAATCCAAAAATAATTATTTCTGTTATGAAATTAAAATGTTTATTCCGAGTGGATGTAATAGGGACCATCAGCTCAGCATGTTGTGAATATGACGTCAACCCTTTACATCAGCACACAGAAGCATGTATCTATGTCAGAGGTTGCATTTGAACCTTCAGTGACTTTAATTAACTTAGAATACACATGTAGACGGTAGACATACTGTACATAAACAAGTAAAAAAAACAATAGCAGGGTATTCTGACACAGATATTAACAAATTTGTCTTTGGAAGTGCAGTCATCACATGGCTTCCGAGCTCAGCGCAAACTTGACAAATCAAGTGTAAATTAAGCCCTCTGAAACTGAGCTGAATGAAAACATGCCAAAACAGTGACGACAAATCTCCCAATGAGATGAAAATGTCAATCAAGATAATTGAGAACTCCCTCACTACGTTAGCAGGCTGTAAGTCGATACTGTAGTATATGACATCCTCCTAAACTGACTGTGTGTGAGAGTCAGTGTATGGAGGGAAAGGAGAGAAGAGGAGGAGGAGGAGGAGGAGGAGGGCTGGGGTGAAGTGGTGGAGTAGGTTTCCTTCTCATCATTTCTCTTTACCTGGCATAAATCATCCCCTTTCAATTATGATAAAGTCTGTAGCCTAGATTACGTGGTTTTACCGTGGGGCAGGGAAAAGATCATTCTTACAGACGTCTTCTACAGTGACTAAGAGTGAGATTTAATTTGGGCTTCAACGGGGCATGTCCTTTTAATTAATGGGGCTCAGCTGAGTTGGAGATGGTGCTGCTATTTAAAATGCTAAATGGTTTTTCGGATTTTCTTTTTCCTCGTTCAACAGATACACACACACACACACACACACACACACGCACACCCCACAACCAGCATTAAGAGACATTACCTCTCCCTCAATGCTGTCAGAATCACTCTTACTTTAATGAAAAAAATACCTGTGCTGAGAGGAAGACTTGGTCGTTCTGGTAGGGTATGAAACATGTGTATGAGTGTGTGTGTGGCTGAGGTTAAAGGAGGTACAGGGCATTGATGGGTTGATAGATTGATGCCTAATCTTATCTGCAATCTGATATTAGCCCTGTGTTTTTAACAGGCCCAGAGACATAGAGTTGTATTCTTCCGGGAGGATTGGAAGCCAAAGCACAACAGGAATTAGCATCCACCCTGCATCTGGTGAATTTGTCCTGGAGGAAGGAAAGGACAGACCCTTCTGTAGCGTCAGATGGGGGGTTAGAGAAATGGGTGGGTGACAAGAAGGTTAAATGTGTTAGAATGTGGTAAAAAAGAAAAAGAAAAAAGAAAAGGAGAGACACTTTTAAATTCACAGCTATGAAAGTCAAGGAGCTCTGAAATATTCACATTGTTCGTTACACACTGGAAGGAGCTATTTGACATGTGTTCGGAGGGATTTGCTCTGGATACACTGCAACCCTTATTGAATCATCATGATGACACATCAGGAGATGTTATGATTCTCCATAGAAATTTCCTGCATTTCTAAATACTTGTTTTACAGGATTGCATATGAACCTGGCTGTGTTGCAGTAAAATACTGGCCGCTGGAATATGTGATGAGAGTATGTGATGGCTGCTTAAAACCGACTGGATGCACACATTTTCAATATGTCTTCAAAGAAATTGTTGAAATTGCTCAAAGGTTCCACAGGTGTTGCCTTTGTTGACCTTTATTTTCACTGTCTGCTATGAAGGCTTCACACTACTATCAACTCCAACGTGTTGTGCCTCATCATAGAAATCTAACTAATGAATGGTGAATGAACGATTGGTTTTGTTTGAACATCACAACTAAGGGCAGAGAGGTTTAGGGTGAGTCCTAGCTGCACTGCAGATAGTTTACCCTCTCTAGCCCCCATGACCCTCCTCTCCCTCCCCAGCATGCACCGTCACCCACCCACCCCTTCCCACCTCCTTCTCTCCCAACCCCCTGGTCCCCGGGGCTACCATTTGTGAATTCATCTCTGCCCTCACAGCCCTGCTCAGCTGTCACATCGCATCTTGCACACGCAGACAGTCAACGATAACAGTGTTAGGGCTTTTCATATTCCATACACCTCCTACTATACCGACATGCAATGTCCACAGTGTCTCTCTACTATTACCCCAGCCTCTGCCTATTCACCCACCTACCCCTGCTGTTGTTGAGTGGCAAGACTTTAGTTCTTTCCCTTGTTTTTGCTTTCTGTTTTGGTTCCTCTGATTCTCTCTCTAAAATGTCTTGGATGTTTCTATCAGGGGGATCTTTGGAACTACAGCTTTAAACTTAATATTAGAACACGAAGAGCTGTTTTTCATTTACACTGCTTTCAGAGCTGCTCCTTAAAGAATAATGATTAGAAATATTGAATGAATCGTCTTAAAATTGCAAATCTAGGAGGTTTCATTTCAACTAAAAAGCTATAACACCATGGCAACCACAGAGCTAGCATGCTTAATATAAAACACACACACACACACGTGCGCACACACACACACACACACACGCACAAACACACACACAAAGGTTGTAATGAAACAGCATCAGAGGTTGAAATCTCAAGGCCAGAGTTTCATTTTAACATAATATGTGAAAGTGTTATCATTACTGTGTTATAAGTGGTTACTGCCTCCCTTGAAATAGATGTTAAGAAGTAAATTACTTACACATTTCATTAATTCATAAGTGGTGAGGATAATGAAGTTGAAAGGTACACCAAGCTGAGTGTACAGATGCACGTGTAATTCCTACCCCAGTTTGTGCCTCTTGTGAAATCATAATTTTTATATTTAGTGGCGGTCAGAAATAATAACCACCTATCCAGTTGCCATAGAGATGTGATGAATTTTCATTGAATGCCAAATGGGTTCCAGAGAATTGTTGGGCAGGGTCTCATCACCACCCTGCTGGCAGAAGTTGAGCATTGTTGGTACTTAATACTGACAGCAGTGTATAGTATGTCCACCACTATGTGAAATTTAAGCATTGCCTGCTACCTGAGTGTAGCTTAGAATTGTATTTACTGCTATTTTTAATTCACTACCGGTGAAAACAGGACCAATATCCTGGTGATAGGGATGGCTGCTTAGAAAACATTAATATTGGTTGTTGTGGAAGGAAATTACATCGACTCCTTTTAAACTCGCTGGTGTAACTACAAACTGCAAACTGTGTCTTGTACCCTTTATTATCAACTTATCAGGCCTTACTGGCTAATAATATAATATAGAATCAATCCATACTCTCTCTTCTGTATCACTATGTATGTCTGAGAATAAAATGTCCCATTTTGATCTAGTCAGTTAAATGGGATCTATGCGAGTGAACATCAAAAACATCTAATGATAAACCTTGGGGATCTGTGTTTTAATGGAAGGTAGAATTTAGGGCAGAATACAGAAGAATGGGCTTAGCTGGGGGAAAGAAAATGTTTTTGTGAGAGTTGGCCAAATGCAATGTAGAGAGTGCAGTGTAGCGACAGGAGGTATTTGCATTGGGATATGCCCAAGTGGAAAGGTGGAGGGAGAGAGAGGGAGAGGTTGAAATAAAACAGAGTAAGAAGGAGAGAGGAAGGTGAAACAGAATAAGAAATGTCTGTTTAGTGTACTGCTGTAGAGGACAAAAGACAAGATGAGAAAAACATATTCCTTTTTGATTTGGGTCTTATTGTCATAAATGTGGCAATACATTCATTTTGCGATAATACTATTTTATAATTATTCTTCTAGCTTTGATAATATTCCCTCAATTGTTAAGGCAGTCTATATCAATTATCTGTTTGTTTCATATTTTTATTATGAGAAAACAATGGTCATTTGTTACAGTTGTCTATTCTAGCATTACAAAACTGCATAGTTTCACAACTGCAGCAGATTTTTCAGGACAAATAAATTGTCTTTTTAAAGTTTTAAAAGTAGAAGCTGTTAAGATGGCTATGCCTTTACTAAACTGTATTTATATAATTTACCTTTCAAGAAAAATATAATTTTAAGCAATGGTAAAATTGTACTGTGGCCAAAACTATACATAGAATATGTGTGACATGCTTCCCGGTACAAACTCACTCAGAAATACTCTTTAACAAGAATGAAGAATTTAGTTTTCAGTAAATCCCTCATTACAGTACTGGGGAGACAACACTGCAGTTCATTAGAATAGAGAGACTTGCTCACATGCTCTAGGCTGAAATCTGTCAAACTGATAACACCTCCATGTGCATCTCTGCCAAAACTACTCCAATGACTGCATAAAAGGCCAATTGCAGACAGCAGCGAAACTTTTCAACAAGTTATGTGAGCAAAGTATTGAACCTCAAGCGTCAAATCATTGAACTCGATATACACTTTCATTTGTGGGGCAAAACATGTCACAGTTTGCCTCTCAGTCTCTTCCTGCAGCCGCACTCTCTCTTCCCCAGCCCCCTGCACCACCAGCCACTGCTCACTTCTCCCAGGTCATGTTCCTTCCTTCAACTTTACAGATTTGTCATCCTCGAGCCGTCCACCAGATGCCCTCAGACTTTGCCCTGTCATTCCAGATTTTGCCACTCCCATTTGCTGTGTAATCACCTCTTTCCCCTCACCTGAGCTTCTCCACCCATCTCTCCACCTGCACCTCTTACCCCAAGGCACTCCCTACATATACTGGTCCACTTCCTTTGTTCCAGTGTCAGTTCATCCTAATTGCCATCTATTTAAAATAAAGCTCAATCACCTTCCTGCATTGTCTGCATTTGTGTCCTGTTCTGCTTTTCCTGAGCCTTGACAAAATATTACAATCAGTAATTTCGAACAGAATGTTTTTTTCTGTGAGACTCCCCGCAAACTGTAACTGTAACTGTAACACCAACTGAACATTGATCAAAACTGGCCTTAGAGCTCTACGCTGTTGCTACCAGATCTTTAAATGGTTCAGGGTGGGCAGTCAAAAATTTAAATAGAAGCTACATAATTTGCTTTACATTTGGAGTAAAAAATGGTAATACTATACTAAATAAAGCATGTTTAGGGGTATCCAAGGCACAGGGAATCCTTAGAAAATTAAGATATCCTAAAGAATTTAAGAATTATGAGAGTATGTGTGTCTTGGGTTTAGAGGTCAGGGCCAGAATATTCTTTCTGTGTTGCCACTAACTGTATGAAATTAACCACATACTATGATTGACAACTACATTTACATAACAACCAGAATAGCGCTTGACACAAGCCTGGAATACCCTCGTCAAAACCCAGGTAGTGGTTCGTGTGAATGCATTATTTCAGAGATAAAGTCACACAAAGCAGTGTTTGAAAAGTTGTGAATTGTGAATAAACGCCAGGACATGGTGAACCACTGAACCATTGCATGTGTTGTGTCCTCTCCCGCTGATATTCATTTTTGCTGACAGCCCCTTCCCTAAACTCCTTTATCACCAATTCTCCTGGACATATTTTTGTAGCATGTCAAAGGAAGGTCTCTCTCCCTCAATCACAGGGATTCAACCTTCCAGACGTAGACACACAAGTTTGTCAGGTGTCAAGCAAGAATGTTGCTCCAATCAGCTGCCCCGTTTAGTGCGGAGATAAGGGAAAAGTTGAGCATGAGAGAAAAAGGAAAACAATAACACAGCGTCACTCGACTTGAGTGAGTGACTAACTCAACTTATTATAGAACTGTGCAAAGCTGACAAAAAAGGAGATGAAAACACAGAATGTCACTTCTCCAATTTCATGCTAGACTGCCCTGCATCATTGCAGTGTATCCCTATAATAAAGAGCCTGTGCTTTCTGAATAGTGATTACCTCTCCTTTTTCAGCGTGACACACAGCTGTTCATCTAGCAACTCCAAAGATTCTTCGCACACAGTGCCACCTCACAACTGACCTCAATCCAGGCACACGAGGACACCTTGGTGTTTGTTTGCCTGTGTATGTTTGTTTATGAGCTAAAGCGTTTGTTAAGCGTGAACGTGATTTTGCGCACAGGTCACTGGCGACATATTAAAGAGGGAGCCACAGAAGCAGGTGTCTTTCTATTTCACCTTTGTCTTTGCCTGTGCTTTCTGTATCGATTGGGACACCTGTCACATGGACAGACCTCTAGGGTACTGCACCCCGGTGAGGAAAAGAGAAGGAGAAACAAAGCGGTACAAGAAGAATTAGAACAACAAGGACACCTGTCAAACTAGAAGGCAGGCTGCCCAACATGGTCTTGCAACTGTGAATGTGATCGATATTCAGCTGACATTGTAGACAGATGCACAAGCGCACACGTTCTCTGAGCCACTACTATCTCTGCTCCCTGATTACCATAACTTACTTATTTACGTGTCCACTTATGCCAGCAAGAAAAATGTCCTGCATCAGCATTGTGCCACTGGGCTGTGTTTGCCATTAAGCTTTTGATTGCATTATGGAACATAAGCATGATTGATGCGGGTAGGGGAAAATGGTGAGGCTGCAGAGAGAGGACAGTGCACCTACACAGATAAATCAATCCATTTGCAGGCTGATCATTTTGATCATTGCATAAAAGACTTGTTCAAGGCAACGCTGTTGATAACTGTTGATCAAAATCTACAATGGAAACTATAAAAATACACAAAGAAACACAAAAGTACATAAAACCTATAGATTCTGCTCCAAACTATATATATACATATAACACACCATTATAGCTAAATGCACCACCCTTGTAGCATTACAGGTAGCTTCCCTTTTTATAAATGGTGGTATGTGGGCCTGCATGTTTGTCCCAGCTGTTTAATTTTCAGTGGGATTTTGAACAAATTAATAATTATTTCTGTTCCTTCTTAGAACCAGTGACATTAGCTAACATTACTGACAGAGACTTAAGTGTATTGAAAAACCAGGCTATGTGTGTGTGTCGTGTATTTTAGATGATGTGGCAAACAATTATCAACATTTTCATTTTATAAGGATGCATTAAAATGCTTGCAGGACTGAGTGACCTAAATTATGATGTTCTCTACAGGTACAAAGCACGGGGAATCTATATTATTAGCATTTTCCAAATGATAATAAAAGCTGTTATAGGAATTGGGTTATTTTGAGACAGCCTTCACCCATGATGCAATGGTGCCTCAGGATAGCATTACACTATAAAAAATTATCCACCGTAAAAATGCCTCCCAATAATACCCTTGTTAAATCATTAATTCATAGCCTGATCAACTAAGGCACAATTTACTATTATAATATGGCATTTGCCCTTTGCATTAGGCCTGGATGCTGAGTCAGAGCATTACTCGACATTGTTATTGTCTAAGCCTGCTCCGCAGGGCAGGGTCTGCGAATGATGACCATGACTGATGACTGGGTTGCTCTTGCCATCTGCATTTCTGTTTCTTAGACCTAACATAGGGATTACTGCCATATCACTTCTGATTAAATCAGATATATGCCTGATGCTCCACTGTTCTTTCTTTCTCATGATTGCTCTGTCACATCCTCTCATCATTGCCATTTCATTCACTCCAGAGCTCCAGCTCTGTCACGTAGATCTTGGTTTTGTTCTTACACCTTTAGCTAAACATTAGGCATATTGTCGTCGTGTTTGGTCAAATCTGCAGTTGAGTTCACAATATGATGCAATACACTCCATATACACTCCAACACTCCCTGTCTTTTCCTTCTCATATTCCAGTTGTAGAGAAATGACAAGCCGATGTTCTGGAGCCAGCCAGACACGCTCTAGTGGACGGACGTCGGTGTATTGAGTGACAACTGCATGCTAGTCAGTCCCAGCAAATCAACAGTGAAAACAGAGAGAGCTGATCCCCGGGCCTAATGTAAACCACTGGTCGCGCAAGTGCTCGTCTAATGGGCCAGACACACAAATACACACACCCAAGGAACACAGAAAGTCAGAGAGGATCATATCCAAGGATATTCTCCATTCTTGCTAAACATATTTCTTGTGTTGTGAAATTCTACAGATTTCTGTCACCACTACCACTTGACTACGTAAGACAGATGTAAGAAAAAAGATGGACCTTTACAATAGCAAAATATGCCTGCGCCAAGGCTCAAGGAAACTAGTGTTCCCATTACAAATTCATGGTCAGACAATCAAGAGAAAGACAGGTTGTCAGTTACCAGATTTTTTTTCTTCACAGTGTGAAAATGCAGGATAGTCATTGCTGCGGGGGAGGGCAGCGCCACACTTCTTTTTACTTCCCTTCTTTTCTCCCATTTTTTCCTGATGGTCCATGTGACCAAACCATTCTTCAGTTCCCTTAGGCAGAGCTGGTGGCAGACAATGGTCATTAGCAACCGTCTGGACATTCTCCCCAAACAGCACCCACTATGGGAAAACCACTCAATATTAGGCCATGCATCTATCATATTGTATTTCTTGCAAGCTGATGATGGCTGGCACCTCTGTTGACAAGTGTAGACTCTCCGTCCCCCAATCCCCAGTCCTTACAAGATCCTGAAAATCCTGGACACCTTGTCTCCAACACCCCTTCAGTCATCCCTCCGAGGCTGGCTGTGGGATGGATGGAGAGTGGCAGGGATCCAATGAAGGAAGGCTTTCGCCTGCAAAAGGCTCTTAGCAGCTCCTTGTCCATGCACTTTGATACCCATGAGACAGACAAAGAGTGAATAACAGGGAGGTTTGTGAGAAGTAATCAGTCGGAAAAAATCTGAAAGGTCACAATACTGAGATAAGGTAAGTCCCTTTTTCTTTGCTGTCAAGTTTTATTGGGGCACATCAGATCATCTTTTTGGAAATCAGATGATTATATTTGGCCTCTGTCAGATAATAAGCTGCGGGTCATTCATGTGAAAACACTTTTCTGCTCTGTTTTCTTGAACACCAACACACCAGCACCACCAGCTCTTGTTGATTACTAAAACCAGGTGGCAAGGCCTACAAAGTGCCATTTAATAAAAGATGATATATAATGGTGGTAGTTCACAAGTACATTTAACCTGTGAGTAATGTCATTTTCTCACTTGTGTGGGTGCTAAAAGGCAAGAGTCCCCATCTGCCCTAAATGAGTACTGCAAATGGGTGGCACAATAGCAGGATTATGGTCTGTGACTGGCTTTTGGCCGAGCTCAATGGAGACAATCTGAAGGGGGAAACAACCTATCTTCTATTTATCCTCTCTGATGGCTTTCACTAAATATAAAGGGGCAGGGATTCTATCAGAGAAAGATATAGCGTAACAGTGTGCAATCTCTGTGGCCACCAGCCCAACATGAGTTTCAACTCCAGTTACAATGTTCACCTTAATCTTGAGTGTGCTGCCCTTCTCTGGGTTTTGCTTTCTTGGCGCCATGAGGTAACTGGCTCACTTACAGCCCTCACTGAAAAAGAAGTGTCTGGATGTAAACACAATTGCCTCAAAGAAAGACAGGCACAAATTACAAATAAGGGAGAAGGAAATGTTGAAAAGAACAAAAATACTGTGGTGTTTCTGGTGTCTGAACTAGGCAAGTGTACCCTTTCTGAATCCACGAGTCAGCATGACTCACATTGATGATTTCCTGGCACATGGTTCAGAAAAAGAAAGAATACCCTCTGTACCTGGTTAGGTAGTCAAAGCTGGCCCAGCTGTGTGATGCTAGCTCTTTCTGTGGGCACTTAGCCAACATTTGCATTTATTTATGCTGAAGCTCGCTCAACAAACAAGCTCCATGATATCCTGCCAGCATCAGCAATCTCATCTGCTGCCTCACGACTTGCTGCAGACTTCCATTCTCACCTTAAGCCTCTTTCTTAGACATCAGTTGAATATTGCATGATCACCCCACCAAACACACACACACACATACACAGTACATTTAAATTATATTATGTTGTGAAAGGACAGTAATGTGTGTGTGTGTGTGTGTGTGTGTGTGTGTGTGTGTGTGTGTGTGTGTGTGTGTACGTATGTGAGTGTTTAAAAATTAAGTTTCAGATGACTAAAAGTTTCTCAGAAAGTTTTGACTGATGCAACACCGAATGATTGAACAAACAAATCTGTTGTGTATGAGAAGTCATTTTATCATTTTGTCAATAGAATCAGACTAAAAATAAAGTGTAGCTACCTGCTTTGAACTGAAATGGCTACACATTAATGGCATTGCATGGTAAGGAACATTTTATGCATCATCATCATTTGTACTATAGTAGTGGAGAGTGTTATTCCCTATACAGTGTAATTGAATATAATGGGAATGGGATAAACTGTACATCCCATCTCACCTACAGCTTTCTTGCTCTAAATGCTTCCAAAAGGTTACCTAGGCAACCTTTTGGAAGCTGGAAGTGGCTACTTAGAGCAAGAAAAGTAGCCACTGACTCAGACATCTCCTCGAGACAGGACACTTTTAGTACAGAAATTATACAGAAAGAAATAATATTGAAGGTTACTGATTTTATGCTTAACTATAAAGGAGTACATGATATTGATGTCTAAGAATATACAAACGTTGTTTGATCAAGGTGTTTTTGGAGAATTCTTGTCTTTTTGGGTGTGAAACGAAACCAGAAATGCTTTTGCAATGAGAGGTAATATTCACAACAACACAGGAAAAAATAGCATGCTACCTTTCATCTTAATTTATTCAAGATTTTATTTGTACAGCTCATCTTCATTAATGTGAGAGGAGAGTTGTATATGCAACAACATAGCCTCAAACAGTTGGCAAGGCTCCATGGTAAATGTGTAACTTGGCTGGCAACATCAAGTAAACAACAAAATGACTGAAGGTATGAGGGAGCGGTAAATCCCTGCTAATACGCTGGTGAAGAATGTAGACAGGGTTAATGTCAAGGTTGCAAAGATTAACATGAAAATGTGATTTGCTGGAGTTTACTGATAATCTCATGGAAAACACAATTACTAATGTAAAAGGTCAAATCGACTCAATAAATGGTGTTAACTATATTGTTAATTAAAATCTAACGGATGAAAATAAAGATTCTTCAGCTGACAGAATGTTATTATTTTTTACATAAAATGTGAAAATGTTAATGATCATATTACGAATGCATTTTTCCCACAAACATATTCCACCAAGAAATCACCAATAAAAGCATCTTTCATTTAATTATTGTTCACATAATAACTGCAGTATATTACTATTATGTTTTCTAATTGCATTTAATCCCATTAGCCTGAAACCCCGTCAAGCAAGGCTTTGTCTTGTTTATATTTCTTTCCTCCATTTGAAGATGTACTGAAATTTACCAGGCTCGCTCAGACTGAACAATGTAACATATAATCAGGACTAAACATCAAAGTTTACACTAAGCGGAACCATGACTTGAGCGTAAACAGAAGATTTCCTGCCCTCCGTTCCGGACTTTAAGTTTTGGTTTCTGTCACATTACCTGACGAGTAAACGGAGCCCAGCGTCAAACTGTGTGAAGGAACACCATGGCGTTTACAGAAAGCACAGCACTCTTACCTCTCTGTCTTTTCTCAGCCTCTTCCTCTGTGTCTGTATTTTTCTTTTGTGTGCGTGATAAAGACTAAGACAAAGTCATGCTTAGTTTGCCCTCACATGTCTCTGAAACAGTCCCTTTCTTGGATTCGTATATCTACAAGGCAAGACTTCAGCTTTATGAAACAGCCTCATGAGAGTTGCCATGCCTACAGGGTCTCCTTTTTCTCTGTAATTGCTTTCGCTACCATTGGCCCGACCAGCTCTTATTGTTCTGCGCAGGACGTTGCTCTCAAGCAAGGCACTGACCAAAATAAACGGCCACACTTTCTTCTCCACAGGCCCATCTCTCAGGACGCCTCACAAACAGATGTCCAGGGATTACCCCATCCCAGTGGAAAGACACAGGCTCTGTTTATTTTTGTGAATTTGCTTTACTCCCTCGAGAATGTCAGGTATTTTTAGACGAGACTGCGCTGTAATGCTATATGAGTGGACTGCACAGAACATGCATCAGCACACTGGAAGTCTTCCGTTCTGGCAGCAGGTGAAGCTTCATCCCGCCAGGCTTCTGCTGCAATGTGGCGTGGCTTTATCTGCTCCTCAGTACTCTGTTGTTTGTATTGTTTGGATGGAATTGCACCATTGAAACTAAATGAGACCCTTCACTTGTGCAGATTGTACACGACATAACACACGTTGCTTCATATGAAGACATCAATCATAATCAAACCTCTTTTCATTTGAATTCAGGAGTATCTATTGATACAAGGATATTTATTTTGTTCCCAAAGCAAAAAATTATCAATTTATTATATTAATGTATATTATAACAAAGATGAACATATTATATTTTATTATATTATGTTATATTAAAGGGGAATTGCATATATAATTTCCTGATGTTTGTCTTGACTTCTGTACTTATTTGGTCAAATCTTTAGTTACCAAAAGATGAATTATTAGTTTTATTTACTGTTCTGTCGTGATTGATCCCCCTACATAAGCAGTCTCCAGAATTTGAGGGTCCAATATCTGAGTAGGCGCCGAATAAAAATTGTTCATACTATCAAAACACAATAGCATGATGGGTCCTCCCAAATCCTCAAAGTAATAAAGGAACTGATGTCTTCACTCTCAATGGTACATAACCAGCGCATGTGGGGGAAAAACATTTCTAGGGGCTATATGCTCCAGTCGGTATAGCACACCACAGAAGTGTCTCCTAGCATTGGCATTACACCACGCCATGGGAAGTGACCCCACAGAGGTCTGAAGTCACACTGTTTCCACAAATATTCCCCAAAACGGTTTTATTCTATTTTGAAAAGTGGAAAATGATGCACAATAGTCATCATTTTAGATACAATTCCTTACACAAAAAATGTAAGTTTGACTTTAAATATAATTTGATTATACTATTGACTGCTTGGAAGCACGTGGCAGCTGCCTGTTTTTCAACTAGGCCTCTAGTAAAACCCAAAACAGAAACGAGACAATAAAAATGTTCAAATAATTTATAATTAATATATATAATGAATCATGATCCATATAATATTAAATATTACAAAATTATATAAGTATATATAATGATGATATTGTACATTGTACCGCATACTGTATATTGATTTCTTTGTTGTTGTTTTTGTGTGTGTTTAATTATTTACGAATTTCATTGTGTGTTGCCTCTGTTTCTGCTGCTCTCTCTCTATCTGTCTTAAAAGCTCTTCTGCCTGTCAGTTATTCTATTCCCAATGACTCCCTGCCATCTGGCTGCCTGATGTATTGATACAGATTAGCGCTGGAGAGACATGCATTAAGTCATAAGAGAAAATTTAGTTAACCCATGCTTGAATCAGAATCCATTCCCCCAAGTTCCTTTGCAAACTATTTATGTTCTCTGCCTCCCGCACACCTATTAACCTTTAGTTTCACTCAATTAAATTTGCAAATGATTCTCTTGTGAAGGCAAACCCAGAGATAAATTCTCCACTGGACTGAGGTAATTGTCTATCGATGGAGATGTAGCACTTTGAAGTGGTAGCTAGTGTGAGGCTTTGAAAGTGGCTGTATTAGTATGTGTGATAATAAATGCTTCGCACACACACTCTCAAATAATCACTCATACTCTGAGGACTGCCGCTTCAGTAGGAAGATAGGCAAGCAGCCAGGCAGGCCGCCAGAGAGGTGACAGCCGCCAAGCCAAGGTGACCCTCTTAAATCTATCAGCTGTTCGTAAGTGTGCGCACGGCTGGGAAATACAATGGGCTCCAGAGGCAACAGCATGCCCACAAAATGTGGTTTCATCCTGGCATGAAGACATGCACACCCAGCTCTGGATAAAACCTTCTGTTTACTGATTATGTGTCAGTGGTTCAAGGCCCAAACTGCTGTTGCAGTCTTGATATGTTGCTGTGTTTGATGAGCTATCAAATGAAAAAACTGTTGTCTAACACGTAAATAAAAAGATTGCTGTGTAAATCTGCAGTATATTCTACTTTATACATTGGACTTACAGTCAATTATTATTATTTAATTATTCTACTGAGCTACAGTTGCTGAAAGGAATAGTTTGGTATTTTGGGAAATATGCCTATTTGCATCCTTGCTGAGAGTAAGGGTTAGGTTATCAACTCCACTCTCACGTCTGTCCAGTATAGATAAAGCAACATCCTGCAGCCAGTTAGCTTAGCAATGCTGCTCTTGACTAAGAAATAGTCTGGTACATAAGGCCGAAACTGCAATGTCCCCTGTTTCCATTCTTTATGCTAAGCTAGTCAGATTCTGGCTGTAGCTAACCATTAGCCGGACAGATATGATGGTGGTTTTAACTTTTCATCTCTGCAAGAAAGCAAATAAGCTTATTTCACAAAAAGGCGAGCGATTGCTTTGAGAAAGCTGGAAGAACATATTGTCCCTGTAAATAATGTGAAATAATATCTGTTCAACACATTATATCTTCATTGATCACATTATCACAGGTTAATGGTTTTAGTGTAAATGAGCTGTTAGCCCTAACCAAGATTTATGTAACAAGATAGTTTATTTTGATGGATATTTAGGCGTCTGAGGAGAGTATCAGTATCCAGTATTTCAGAAGAAAAAAGCTACATTTTGTGAAGTCAGAAAAAATTATTTTGTGTGACTTTCTTTTTCTTGCTTATACCTTTAATCATTTTGTGATCCCTCAGATTTATTTTATAATTAATAATTTTATAATTGTAAAACCAAGATATTTAGAAATTAGCTTGCATCCTACTCAGAACCACCCAACACCATTTACTGTGTCTGAATCTTTGTAAGTGAATATGGGGATTAAAAGTGCTCAGATGATAAAGTGCAGTCAAGAAGACATATATTTACATTCCTTAGATGTAATTAAAGTTCTCGTCCACTGGGACTATAAGACAAGCCAGCCCCCTCTGATATGCAGCTAATTGAGACCACCTTCTTGTACTTTAAAGGTCACACGGTGCTCCTCCCCCCTCTTGCACAGTGCTCCTACAGTGCAGCCACAGCTACTGAGAGTCATCCTTCCGGTATTGGTAGCACTGTGTTGACAGAGGGATGAGAATATATTCAATGAACCATAACACCCTTGGGTCAGTTTCATTGACGTGGTTGTCCTTGGGTTGTTGTTGAGGGAGGGCTTCTTTAAATGGTGGCACTTTTTCTTTGTCTGAGCTCATTCTCTTTTCTCCACACTTCGAAGCCAGCTCCTCTCGCTTCTCCTCTCACTCACTTTTACCCCTACTTTTTAGAGCGTGGGCTTTTTCCTCCGATTGCTTTGAGCAGACTAATTACAATAACTACACCTGCGGGATCAATTTTTGGGGGTTTGACACATTGGGTAATAGAGAGCAGCAATTAACTGTTCTGATTCATTGTTCACTTAACTGCAGTCTTGTGACATGATTGGAGTTTGCACTCCCTTTCCAATGTGAGCAGGTTGACTTTTGGTTAATGTTTTTAAACAGTAGGAATTATTAAATTACAATAATACGAATTTTTGAGAATTTTCAAGTTATTTTTCTTCAAAGCTGCTTTGGTGTCCCAGATCTCAACAGAAATCCTCGACGAGCAAGAGAAAATCAAAGAATACAGGATTTTTGATTCATATGTAATGTAATATCATCAATGGGCAGGTTATAAAGCTTCGATGTTATATAAAGTGTCCCTAATGACATTGGCCAATGGGCACACTAATGTGTTCTGTAATTGTATGTACTAAGTAAACAACACTCCAGCTGAGAAATTAGCCGGAGGAGCGCATAAACAAAATCTGTCCCGTAGCTTGTTATCCCACCTCCTATCACAAACTAATTACAACAAAGTTTGACTTGGAAATACAAACACAATAGGTCCCTGTGAGTGACACCTGCCAGCAGACAAGGCATCTCTCTGCATTTTCATTAAGGCAGATTCGTTGGGGCAATGGACTCCCCTTTCTTTGTCCTTTAAAATCAAGCAGCAAAAAAAAATCAATGCAGCTTTATTGTGGCTCTGCATCCACACATACAATAGTGGCATGGTGAGTGCCTTGAAGAATGCAGGCTAGTCAGGATATCTGGAGGAAATCAATACACAGTCAGTAATAATACTAATAACAATGTCAGTAAATTACATGTAAAAAAAAATCTGCAGCATTTTGTTGATTTGGTTTATTGATTTATAAAGATTAAGTGCTCATCTTTAAACGGCAATTGCAGCTTTGGAATGAGGAAAGAACATGTTAAACTGCCAAAACAGAGCAGAAACAGAGCATGTTTAATTTTACTGCTCCAGCATGGCAAAGGGTTTTGATTTGGCTGTCCTGTGGTCATTTAGAGGTTAAGAAGCCTCTGGGTAAGAGGACCAGAGGAAAAGTTCCCTCAAATGAAAATGATGAAGGTAATCACCTCATGAGTGAAGAGAGATAAGAAGTGGAGAGACGAAGAGGTATGCTCCTATAGGGTTTAGCACAATTGACCTCATGGCCTTTTAAGATCGAGCAGCCAAAGTCAAAGCTTGATGCTGAAGTGAAATCAACCTTATTTTTACACTGTGAAGGGGAATATTGAATGAGTCTGGGAATGAGAATCCATATAAATTATTAGGAAACTGAAATATTCCAATAGCCCTTTTTTTCTTCTCAGGCAGCAGGGTGGTGTTCACTTACTAAAAAATTAGAAGATAAAAAGTGTGGCCCAAGGGTCACAGGAGGAAAGTTAATGTTTTTACCTAAATCGGAAGAGTTTATTGTCTGTTTAGAGGCCATTTTATGACATTTCTGAATCACTTTGTCACACTCAGTTTGTCAGGCTCAGCTCTACTCAGCTTTTATCAGTTTAAGCTGTACTGTCAGTCAACTTCATCTAGGTGCTTGGAGCATTAACACTATTCTGCTAATTTTAGCATGTTTACAGACCTGGAGCTAGCAATTAGAGTATTGTTCCATGAACTTAAGTGCAAGTTGCAAGATGAAGTGTTGGCTAATTGGTACCACAAAATTGCAAATGTCATTAAGTTTCATCTTTTGGGGACTGAAATTTATAGAATTTTACGGCAATCTTATTAATAATTGTGAAGATATTTTACAGTACTGGAGGCACTAGATGTTAAAATAAACTATTTTGATTATTTATTACAGTATTTCTTTTAAACCATGCATATAATCTGTATTATTTTGTCATATTTCAAAGCTAGTTCTGACAAAACCCTTGTCTCATATTGCAACCTGAGCTAGAATAGGATTTCACTCACCTAATGTTCAATGTTGGGCAGTTATCTACTTTCCATCCACAAGACTTACATTCTCCAGTGCCCAAGGACATCAGCTGCCCTGTTAAAATCTCCATCTGTCCAGTCCCATCTGTGTAGAAACAAGGACTTGCTCTCTCCTTGCTTACAGGTGAACTCGACCAGTGATCAAGGTGAGCAACCGCCTGCGCTGTTATGTATGACAGTTGGGCTGAATAGATGTTCATCCCGAAAATCAAAGTGTTTCTCCCAAATGAGAATGAAATGAAAGACTTCCTAAAAATGTTTTGTGGTGAGTGTTAGCGAAAGCTGCTAATCTTGCATAGATGGAGAGTTACATGCAGGGTGAATACACAGGGCTACTATTAATACTATTTTCTGGAAATGCATAGCTGCAGAGAAAGAAACAGTATTTTTCCAGCACAACAAACTAAACTCCCCCCTTTCATTTTATTTGTGTGTGACATAGAATAAAAAGGACATTACAAGGTCATTACTAATCTGTATTGTGAATCTGCTGAGAAGACAAAGGGCTACAGGGCTGTTTTTTTCTAATGTCAGCAACGTGCCAACATGGGGACAGTTCATCAAATATTCCTCCTAAAGTCATAGTTTCACTGACTAAGCTGTATGACCTTTTTTAATTCAACTGACTAATCCAGCCACGCTGCTGTATCATTCAGCACCTTTTCCATTCAGTAGGCACAGCTGAAACAGAGACAGTGCAGGAAGAAACCATCTGGGCTTCAACATAGTGCATTGATACATTATTGAAAACATCCCAAACGTAGCATTGTCTTACTCTTGAGTTCCTGCCTTATGTCCCATTCAACAACCACGCTAAGCAGTCTGACCTTGTCTTGTTCATCCGTGTTCGATGACGATCAGCAGAGAGGCTTTTGGACTTAAATTGTAGAGGCAATCTAGGCATCTCTGCCTGTCTAAGTGTCTTTTAGTGCCCAAAGTGTTTTGGATCCTGAGATCAAAGAAGAAGATGCATTTGGGTCCATGCAAATTTATAAATTCAGAGCAAAAAATATCACTGTTTGCGTTCTATTCTGTTTATAGCTTTTAAGCTTTCAAGTATGGATAGATCTCTGATCCTTTGTTGTCACTTCTCTTACACTCAGCACACTCTGAGCTGCAATTTTGTCTATAAAACAGAGTCTAAAAAACAAGTCTTTAAAAGTTCAACCAAGTTGCTGTCATAGTGTAAAGATGAGTGATTAATTTCTAGTATATGTACTTTGGATTAAAAAGGAGACTGGAACATGGCCTGCAGAGTTTTTACTCACAGCAATAATCGTATGTGTCTTATGAACTACTTTCCACAAGAGCTAACAAAGACTGTCCCTGAGGGCGAATGACTTGAAACATGTTATCCTAGATTTTTATGTTGTACCAAAGTGTTTGCAAGAGTGGAGGGATGTAGACTTTAGTCAAAGGTGGCCTAAATTATCTCTGGATCAAAGGGTTTGACTTTTACTCACTTTGTTGCTTCTAATATTTAATATATATTTGAGTGATTATAAGGAATAATCACTCAAATATGTTGGCCGCTCCAACATCAGATCTTCAAATTGTAAAGAAAGTTTAGATTAATTAAACCCTACGTTAGTGCAGGTGCTAGTGAAACAGAGCTTGCTCAGATGTTTGGCAGGACTTCGGCTTATCAAATTATTGCGGTCAGTGTATTGGCAAGCAGGTGCCTAATTGCACAACTAGCTGATAAAGCAACACTTAACACCAGTCAAATCCATGTCCAATATGCATTGCTGTTTTATCCCTGTCCATAATCCTGAGGAAAATATGGGTCTGCTACATGTGAAATTTTCACCTCACACCGGGCAGATAGTGCACAATCAGCTTGTGTGAGCTGTTGAAGCGATAATGGCTGCCAGCCTGTGGATTTATTTAAACTGTGTCGATTCACAGTTGGATCAACAATACGAGTGAAACCATCAGTTTTAATGCCAAAGCTTTAAGTTGAAGAGTTCTTTTTTTTTCTAACTTGTCAACTGTGGTTTGTAGCTAACCACTGTGTGTTATACTGTGTCATTATTTTTTGGATGTATACGGTACAATTTTGTGCATATCTATTATGTTTTGTATATGATGATATAAGATAAGATTGTATTGTATTCTATTTTCAGGGTGCCTTTTTTAACATCTGGCCAGAGACAACAGATGAAAATTAGCTTTGGCTCATTTACTGTACATGTTTTTCTTTTTTTTCTGGTGATCAATATGAACTGTCCCTGTTAAGTGAACTAATGAAATAAAGATAAATTGAAATAAATAGTATTTATAGTTCATGATTGATTGATTTTATGGTCAACTTTAATTATAGCACGCTAATGAGATCAACACAGCGCTACAAACAAGTTTGTAGGTCCGCACTCGAACTAGGTTTGCTTCTGACTCTTGACAACATGTCTGTTTGTCAGAAAGCGAAGTTTTAAGCCCCGCCGAGGACCAGACTGGAGCCTCGTGGCAGCTCCGCAAAAGGGAGCTTTATTTTTAGCTGTTGAACAACAGGAAGGAGAAAAGGAGGCCAGTTCTACCTGGCAAGATAGCTATGTAGGAATGATGACACTGGCTCAGTGGAGTGTAAACTGAGCATGGAGAGGTTGGTACGGTTTGATAGGTTGAACACCGTAGGGGGACAAAGGGGAAATGTGAGGTACAGAGAGAAAATAGACAGTGGAGCAGTGACAGAGGTCCCCACAGCATAGGAGCACAGGAATGACCCATAGGATTACCAAAAGAAGAGAAGAAGTGTTCAGTGAATGCAGTTATAGTTCTTGCAAATATATTGTGTACACTGGCTCATAACCCCCAACCAAAGTCATATTCAGGAGAAGCAATTTATTTAACGTAATATATCAAACACAGCTGTCTCTGCAAACAGTTAGGAGAAGAGCTGTAACAAATATTACTGAGGGGGATAAAACTAGAGCAAACAGCAAGAGGTTTAAATGCTTAGCATCCCAGATCATATCAGCATATTTCAAGTTTGCTATCATGTTTGAATTTATTATCAGAATGTGACCTTTTACTGCCTGTTGGTATTCATATGCACATAACATTACAGATGCTTGCATTTCAAAGTAAAATCTGAATATTAATGTACAGCAAGTAAACACAATTTGGTCTTATATATGGTCTTGTATTGTTGAGCCAGAGTGCCTGACTATCAGCACATATTTTGGCAAATGCTAATTCTTTTATATTTTGTCCAATATGTCTCCCCCATTTAGTCAACAATTATTTATCAAATGAATTATTAAGGATCTCATGAAATATGTTGTGAAGCATCAATACCAGTAAATGAAATAGCCATCTGAAGTCCTGTATTCAGCAGTTGTTTGCCTTTTACCTCTCTTTCCCACAATGCTTTGGTACACACTTTGGTGTACTGTGCTGACAGCTCTCAGTATAGGCACATGACCCGTATACTGAAATCTCAAACTTGGCTCAGTGTGTCATCGGGGGTACTGCACGCTGGAGATACTGCTCGTCTCAGTGAGTGCTGCTTTTCAGCGATTCGTTCAGGTACCAGAAACCAGTGAATTCAATGCTCGTCTCATGACAGGCTGCAGATACTGCGCCTGCAGGGCTTGGCGAGGCAAGGCTTTTGTAGCTTTGTTGTTAGTTTTGTTGTTTTGAGCATTGGTGTATGAAAAGACTTGAACTGCCAGCCACTACATCAGTATTCACCTGCATGATAAACACAGTGCAGTGTACCCTCTCAGGAAACTGTTATATACAGCTTTCTATTTGTCATCCAAGATGTCATAACATTGTGCTTATAACAGAAGGAATGAATTGCATCTTTTGCTTTGAATGGTTTGGGGGTTGTCAGAGTGAGAATGCGAAAATTGAGTTTGACATTCAGCAGCCCGCAATGAGTAGTTTAAACCGGCAGCGCACTATGCATGCTCTCAATCCTAAATGATCACAGAAGACAAGCATCATCTTAACCTACATCGCAGCTTGTTGTGTTCCCTCTGAACCACCTGTATCCTGCACAACACTCTGCCAGACCCACCTCCACCCACCCACACCTTGAAGTACTGCCAGCTCTTTAAATGCAAATAACATATCAGGCCAAACTATACAGCAGTCTGTTTAGGAGGCATTTTTTGTAGATAGAGATTAGTGAATCATTTAATGGCAAATCGAATCTGTAAGTCACGGGTGGCATGCATGTGTGAGTGTGTGTGTGTGTTAACTTGGCTTACAAGGCAGTGCTTCAGGGGAAAGCCTTCTCTTCTTTTCATTACAGACGGTAGATTGTGAAATGTATCAGGCTCAGCATTCATCAGTGTGCACACACAGGTGCGATCACAGCACACACACCTCCAATTCCTCACCTGTCAGGGTTTTCTCACAGGGAACTATTTATCAAGGGGCAAATGAATGTTCCCCCTCATAAACACCTTTGATTTAAGCTTTCTCCAAGTATGACAACCATTAGCAGTTAAATGTCATTAGGTGCAATTAAAAGAAATGATAGGGAGGTAATCAGTGGGTGCTCACAGCTATCACCTCCACTGATGTGGCTGAAATATGCAGAGAAGACGGCGGTGGCTCTGGACCAGGCTCAACCTCTAATTAAGAGAAAATGCCCCCAGAAACTCATCGAGGAAACAGCTTGATGGTAAAAACCAATGGGGATGAAAAGTCAAGGTAGAAACTCAACAAATCAAGATACAGTATGTGCACGTGGTCTAAGATTATTGTCTTTGATAATCTTCATGCCTTATGAAGATTGCTTTGATAATAGTCTTACGGATCATCAATGTGCAAACTAACAAACAATATTCCACAATTCTTCCCCACTTGTGTATTTTTCTTGTTTCAAAATGTTATCAATAAATAATGCTGGCGGCATCCGAGAGTGTGACTGAGATGTAAATTAGATTTGGTTTCTAACTCCCATGTTCTGCTGTGGGTTTCTGGTCTTCCAGAGGGGGGTTTTTGAGGCAAATTTGGGTCACGACTCGCAAGGTGTAACTTGTAAACATTAGTCCTTTTAGCCAGTGTCTGAGCCACATTTAATTCAACCAACCAGGCTTGATTTGCGTTTTTTAAAAGGAACATCTTGGGAAATTTGGTGGACTTTGTTGGTCCTATTCCTGTCTTTTCCCTTTATTTCCTCCTCAGATGCCAGTTATTTCAAGAGCCCGGACAGAAGCAAGTTGTTGTGTCGGGGCTTTGGTCGGATCCATTGTGATGTGGAATGAGACCCTTGAAGACGCTCGGTGTCTAAACACCCTCACTCTCAGCATATTGAAGTGAAAGCAGTTGACTTGGATGCTTGCATGGCACTGTAAATCACACAGACAGGCTTTAATTAGTTTCTAGGTTCCGTGTTACAATCCTCAGTGTCTATATTTGGATGTTGAAAAGGCTTACTTCTCATATTTGTTCCGGAGTTTAACTTTGCCATTAGTGTTTGGCTCTGGTGACTGACCATATTTTGGCATGGGGGTAAATGATATGCGAAAAAAGACTTCCATGGCCACAGTAGGCGTGCGTGGCTTTTCCACTTGACCCCTTTTCCATTACAGAATTCAACAGAGCTAGTATTTAATATTCTGCTACTATTCTAGGCTTTTCAAAAATCCAATTAGTCTCCTGAATTTACTGGATTATGACACGACCATTTGGGATTTAAAAAGCCTCGGTTCAGTCTTTGTAGAGGAATTATCGTTGATATTTTAAGGGGAGGAAAATTTAATTGGCGCTCTATTTGTGTGTGAAAACATACCAACGTGAAATAAACAATCAATTTGCCCTCGGTTGTGACCGCAAATGCTGACATGATGTTTTTATGTCTGTATTTCACAAATGAGGAAATGTGGGCAATTATGTACATTCTGGAACACCAGGTAATGCTGTAATGATGCCAGGTGACAGCACAATGTGTTTAATAATACAATAATGATTTTACTTTTCCGGCACATTGTGACAGAAATCATCGTGACTAAGATCAACAGTATGACTTCATCAGGAGACCAGGCTTGTTTTTGTCATTTTACGGATAATAATACAGAGAACTCTAAAACAATCCTCTGATAGTAGTTCATTTGTATCAGCATAACATGGTACCGTGAAAATATTCTCACAGTAACACATTAAGAAAATTCATTATATAGCAAGCTTAATTATGCTGTTTGGTTCACACCTGCTCTCGGTAACATACACACTCTAATGTCATGCTGTTCTGTAAATGCATGCCATCTTGCTTCAAGTGATGCCTTCAGACATTTTTGTGGAGGCACTGGTCGGGAAAAGTGTGACCCACATGTTGTTAACAACACTCCACCCCCGTTACACTGAACATCCAATTTACACCTTCAGATGTTTTATTTTGAAACAGTATCATTTTTACATTGCCAAGGCAAATAGCAAATTAGAAATCATATTGCAGACGACTGGCTGTATTTGTTTTCCGCTGCCTTGTAAATTTCATTTTCCGGTCTTGAATGATGCCCCCCTTCAAGTTGTGCAGGAGACCACACCATTTGTCTGAGCTCCTCCATTCTTCATATGCACAGGAGGTCGCTCCACTTTATTTTTATTTTTTTTATGTCGCATCTTGGGTAATTTGTCTGCTAAGTCACACAAAAGCCACTCTCAGTTCAACGAGCATCCCGCAGGTTTGGCTATGAAAAAAAAGTGTGCTCCTTCAAGCACAACTTTCATGTCCGTGCAATGTTCTGTTTTTTTTTTTCCTTTGGTTGTTTGGCATGCCAGGGGAAAACACACATTGTGTATTCACCAATCACAAACAGCAAGTGACAGAGGATATTCCGCCACAGTGGCCAGATATGTAAAATCTCTGGGAATGAGTTTCAGCCTGAGCGGTGCCAGAATGATCTGCAAGTATAATGGTTCTGGCCTGCATGGGCTTGTCCAAAGTAAGGGAAGTATTTAATGAAAAGACGTATTTAGTATTGCACCATTGTGGAGGGAAGCATCCATCATTTTGTTGGACTATTCCCTCATGGCCTTGTCTACTTGACCATGACGTTGCTGCTCTTGTGGTACCTTAAAATTGGATGTAATTGGAGTCATTGTATTGGACACTCACACAATTAAGCGACCCGAGCCTCTGATGCTTTCCTCCTAATGTTTTTTTTCTGAGCGTGCTCCTCACTTGGCCCGGGTTTTGATATTCAACCAGGCTCAAGGTGAATTCTAACTGTGTTTTATGGCATGTCTGGAAATAAGTCTTGTTTGCTCTGGACAAGCAAGCGATATATCACCGTGCCATATTTGCCTTCCATTTCCTATCCACGCACTTCATTTCTGTCCGTTGGAGCTCATTAAACAGGCCTACAGGACTGGGTGAGAAGAGCAGTATGTCCTGAGGAGGAAGCTTGTCTTCCAAAAGCATTACCATAACCTAGCGCATCTATCCTCCAGGCATGCTGGTCTGCCTCGCCCCACTCTGTTTGCAGTGGCCCTGAGCTATGTGTGTGTATTTGCTATTATTAGGCAGAGAACTGCTGGAACGTATAGAAAAATGCCTGGGGGGGCAGCTATTTTTATTAGCTGGTGCTTGACCTTGATTCCTGTATTCCCATCCTCTTTTTCTTTTGTTTTATATTCGAGCACGAATATCGTACCATGTGCTGGCTGGGCATCAGCGCATTGCCCCCTCGCTCAACTCTATGCACCCTCCACCTCAATGCCCATATGCTGTTAAATCCCAAGGTGTCATGCTCTTCCACCTCTTTTATCCCCCGCATGGCAACAGACAAAGACACACAGAAGTTGGCTACAGAGAAAAAGAAAATACAACAGTGAGACTTGCAATAACGGTGTCATCAATTTTTATAGGGGCTATTTTTAGAAAACTTATCTCACATCTTTTAATTTGACTCAGCCGGCGGCAAATTAATGAACTGCATAGCCAGGCTTTTAAATAGTTTCTTACTGGAGCTATGCACAAATCCATTCATACAGTCAGTGATATACACTAGTCCTCGCTGACATTGCAGTACTAATGCAGGCAAAAAGAGAACTCCTCCTCTACAACTATGCAAGCACCACAAGCTGAGAGCAGCAGCGGCCGCAGCGGGGGGGGGGGGGGGGGGGGGGGGGGGGGGGGGGGGGGGGGGGGGGGGGGGGGGGG